>CAUYRT010012433.1:0-33430 GCA_963574885.1 Lepilemur ruficaudatus
CTACTTTGACAGAGCAGATTTTTGAATGTAACAAGATAAGTCAACTTGAGTGGTAATATATTTTGGGAAATCAGCTCACTACAAATTGTGACTGTAAACATTGTACTGTAAATGCTTTGTAGTTTTCCCCCAATAAAAAAAAATAAAATAAAATAAAAAAAACATCAAAGGTGCCTTTAATGTGCTTTCTTACCTCATACTCAGTCGAATAGCTGCCTCTCTGAGGGAACCATTACCCTCAGGAAAGGAATCCTTCACACACAAGTTCCCAGCACTACTGGAACCTATCTCACGCCATTAATTTCAAGGTGGAAAGGGAATCCTAGCTAAAGAGAAGCAGTTTAAAGCACAACCCTCAAGCCTCAGGCTCAACAGGCACCGTGGTTTGGGAAGTAGAGGGTGCAGCAAGCTAGGGCTTAATTAGCTCTGGTAGAAAATGAGATGCTAATTGGCCTGCTTCTGCTGACCCAAGGGACTTGCATTCTCCACTTCTCATCAGATGGTCCTTTGGCTCCAATTTTTTTGGAGGAAGAATCTTGCTGCTGAAAAGTTTCTCACGTGGACGGGAAGGTTACTGCTCAGAATCCCAGAGTTTGGTGCAGAGTTGGCTCAGCTGCCTATTGTGAGGTAAGCAAAGTCCTTTAACTGCCTGAATGTCAGTTTTTCTGCTTCCATCCTCCTCGTGGATATCCTGACCCCTTCCAATACATTCTCTTCCCTCTACATTGAGCCTGCCCTTAAAAAACCCTTAATTAATTACCAACTCCCAGCTAGATATATAAAAAAACATCAAAGGTGCCTTGTGAATTTATATTCACATACATAGGGAAAAGCCCAGATTTCTCATAGTTTGACAACATTTTCTGTTAAGAATTCAAATTATAAATGCAAAAATCTAGCACAAAATGTGATGATCTCTGGGGTATGGATTTTCTGCACATTTGGCCATGGTAGGTAATATTTCAAAATATATAGTGAACATCATATGCCTATCATGTTCTCCCCACCTGCATCCCCTTTTTAAAGATCTACCTGGAAAGAGTAACCTTACATAATACATTCTCCCAATCTCAGGTTATTCCTAATAGAAAGAGAAAAATTCTTCTATTAATGTATAAGCAGGATCATATTTAAAAACGTATTATTGTGCATTCCTTGTTCACATTTCCAGATACACGGCATCTCCCCTGGTAAGTCCACAGTAGGGTTGAGTTGAAGGTAGGGAATTATTTGTGATGGAAATATTCACAATAATGAAAGAACAAATAGTCAATATTTTGCTTCTGATATTAAAGAAGGATTTTGCAGCAAAATCGTAAGCTTGAACAAAAGGCCGTGTGTAGGAGGAGGATTTTCTAACTCATTCGAGCATATCAAAGACTGAGTAGATCCACTCAGAGTTTATTTCTCCACAGAATGAAGATACGCTTTTGTCTATGATTAATAGACTGTAGTTTGCTATTGCAAAGTAGGAGAAGAATATAATGAAGGAAAATTCTTGAAGCCTATCCCTTCTGGGCAGTAGGGTAACAGGGTAAGTAAACATTGTCCAGCAAAAGTGAAAGACGAAAGACTCATGGGTTCTGATCTCTGGGCACCAGGCTGTGGTGTGTGAGAGGAACACGTATTGGATATGTAGAGAGAAATGTACAAGTGTGGAAAGCCTTGCCTTTAACCCCTTTGGGACTCTGTGGGGAACACTGCAGAATTTGACAATTCCAGGCAATCATTATTTCGCATGCTGCATGAACAGGACCAGAGGAGCCAATTTAAGCTCAGGAGGGACTGCAAGAGAGCTGGAAAATGTAGGGATTTGTTTGTCTGCTTCCTATCTCATGGATGCTGGCTGCTCTGCACAAAATTAAAATTTTTGATAAGGGAGAGGAGGAGATAGGGTAGTAGGCATCCAGTAGGGACTATTATAAATGAGAAACCCAAGAGGTCTCACCAGGGGCTGTAGGCTTTTAAGTATTATGGGTTTCCTTATCACTCTGGTTTTAATGTTTGTGTCCTCTCCAACATCCGTGTTGAAACATAATCCCCATTGCAACAGTATTAACAGGTGGAACCTTCAGGAGGTGATTAGGTTGTGAGGGCTCTTTCCTGATAAATGGGATTAATGCCCTTCTAAAAAGGCTGGAGGGAACTAGCTAGCCTCCTTTTATGGCCTTCTACCTTTTGTCATGTAGAGGCACATAAGAAGGCCCTCACCAGACACCAAATGCTGGCACTTTGATCTTGGAATTTCCAGTCTCTAGAGCTGTAAGAAATAAATTTCTGTTGTTTATAAATTACCCAGTGCTCTGGTTTGAATATTTGTCTCCTCCAGAACTCATGTTGACACTCAATCCCCAATGTGGCCATATTGAGAGGTGGGGCTTTTAAGAGGTAATCGGGTCATGAGTGCTCTGCCATCATGAATGGATTAGTCCATTCATGGATTAGTGAATTAATAGGTTAGTGGATTAATTAGTTATCATGAGAGTGGGACTGGCGGCTTTATAAGAAGAGGGAGACTTGAGCTAGTGTGGTCAGCTCTCTCACCATATGATGCTCTGCACTGCTTCGGGACTCTGTAGAGAGTCCCTACCATCAAAAAGGCCCTCACCAGGTGCAGCCCCTTGACCTTGGACTTCTCAGACTCCATAAATTTAAGAAATAAATTCCTTTTCTTTATAAATTACCCAGTTTCAGATATTCTGATATAAGCAACAGAAAATGGACTAAGACACCTAGTCTAAAGTATTTTGTTAGAGCAGAACAAATAAACCAAAACACTTATATTAAACTAAGAGTTCTCAACTCTGGGTACTATTGACATTTTGGGTTGGTAATTATTTGTCATGGAGGATGTCTTGTGTATTGGAGGATATTTGCAGCATCCCTGGCTCCTACTCACTATACACCAGTAGCATGCCTCCCTTTCCCCCAGTAGTGACAATCAAAATGTCTTCAGACATTTACAAATGTTTCATGGGGCAAAACTGAACTCAACCGAGAACGACTGTGAATGAAAATAATGTCTTAAGACCCCCAGCTGACTGAACGGACCCCTCTCTTGTCCAAGAGGACCCCAGGAAATCCCTAAAGCTCTCTTTGCTGGCCAGGAGAAGGGAGGTCAGACATGCTTCATCATGACCTCCATGCTTCTTGGATATATCTTTTGTAACAAATAAGATGCTAAATCATTAACAGGCCTAAGGCTATCTGAGACAAAGCTTAAACTACACCTGCAGGCAATCAATTTATTTAACAGTAAATGTATGGTGCTTGTCTCTGATTAACATACATCCATATCTTAAGTTAAAACATTCCAAGCTTTTAGACAAGGCTTCATTTCTTTAACCAATTACAAGTCAAAAAATATTTAATATTAATATATTATTAATAATATTAATATAACCTGTAAGCTCCTCCCCCAAAATGTCTCACCTTTTCAGGCTGAATCAATGTATGCTCTCTGACTATTGACTTAGGGTCTTATGTGTAAGCCCTGTCTCCATAAATGTATAAATCTAAAATGTAATCCAGCTACCTTGGGCACATTTCCTCAGGCTCTCCTGAGATCATCTGCCCTGGTCTGGTCACACACATACGGCTTGGAATAAACCTCTTTCAATTATTTTACAAAGTTTGGATTCTTTTCCATTAACATCACTGTATTAGACCAAAATTATAATTATTCAGAAAGAGAGAGGCAGCTGCAAGGGGTTTATGAGAAAAGGACTGAATGGTAAAAGTGGAAGAAGGGAAGAGAATTTGAGTTTCCATCTCATAAAATCCTACTACAACAGGACTAGACGTCTGTCTTAACAAGACATCATCCTGTAGGACCAAATGTTTCTGGAATGAAAAAATGACAGATAAAGTCCTGAACCTACTGTTTCTTAGAGACAGTGTTTCTGATTATACACCATAGTTATAAAGAAACATGTTGATCTCACAGGCAACTAATGATATAAAAATCATCATTGGAAGTGACCACCACAGCTTTTGAATAGCACATGTAGGACCTCTTGGACTGGGGATCAAGGGAAATAACTGAAAATTCATAACTGCAGGACATTCCAGCCTGCTCAAGAGCTGAAAGAGTCATCTAAGGATTTATAATATTTGCTCATATTTATATTTTCTGTTATATTATTTATTCAAGGAGCCAGGGAAGGAGAAGTGTTCGAAATTATTGATGAATATACTGTATAACTATTCTGGCCAGTGTTTTATCTGAATTGAGCTTAGTTCTAAGACTGATCCTTGTTTGGTTAGAAATATCATGTATAAATTATTTTACCAGACAGAAGATACTGGCTTTATGTATGTGGTTATCTTTTAGTTTGTTCTCTGCCCCTCACTAAGAGGTGAGTGCTTGAGATAAATCAGTTACAGATAAACAGCAAGAAGCTACATGGTCTTTGCATGTTTATATTGAAGGGTGAAGACCTTGCCATATAGAAGCCAACCTAGACAAATCAGATCTTCTTTTATTCTTATTTATTTCTTTATTTTTTTAAGTTTGGAGGAAAAACAAAGATTAGCTGATCTTTTCTACTGGGATGGAAACTAAGAACCACGCAGGGGGTTGTTGATTAGGAAAAATTCCATCTTGGGGATTTTATTTCCAACTCACTTCTATTTCTCCTGCATCTTCCAATTCTCCCTTCTATATTTAGCTCATACCTTAAATATTAAATTCTGAAAGAGGTGGTTCCTGACCCCTGAATATAAGAAATGATCTACTAACTCATTACAACATAATTCTGATTTGATTCTCTGCTTGACATTCTCTTTTATCTAATATTTTCTTGTTTGTTTACTCATTTACTGTTTCTCCCTATTTCCTAGAACAGCATCTCCATACAAAGAGGGACCTTCTTGCTCAGGTACAACATAGGATCCCAGTAAACATAGCTGTGCCTGACATATAGTAGGCTCCCCGTAAATGTTTATCAAATCTATATCAAAAACATAGGAGCCAAAAGATTATATAGCCTAAGAAAGAAAGATATAGGAAGAGCAGTCTGCTCACTTTCCAATTTTCCTGAAGCTAACTTCCTGTAATTCAATTCTGGAAGTTTTCTTTACGTCCTTACTTTTGTTTGGTCTTTCCCATTTTCCAATCAAGTCATGCGTGAGCAAGCACCCGCCTTTCCTAAGCCTCAGTTTGCTTATTTTTAGAAAAAGATATGACTAATTTTGTATTATCACCATCAGATGCTATCTAGGATGATTAAAATTAAAATTGATTTTTTAATGTGTGTATATATATATATATGGGGGAGAGAGAGATTTTAAACTACACACTGCACACATTTCAAGACATTTTCACAGAATTATTAGATTTCAATTCTTGAAGGATCGTTTAAGAGGACAAATCGATCCAGAGAGCTTACATCATCTCATCATGTTACAGAAACTGTGTGGTTTTCTGACTCCAGATGCTGTGCTAGGTTCCTCTTCCCAGACTGCCTCCTCCAAGTCTTCCCAAGCATTTCAACCTTAGGGGTGCTGAGGTTTCTTGCGAAAAGCAGCTCATCCAGCATGCTGCAAAGTCTTTTTGACTCCTAGTTTAGCACATTTTTATATTACATCTTCCTGCCTCCCATTCTTATTGAATTATAATGAGCTCTCTTCTATTTTAATGAGTATGTTAATGTGTTAGTGTTGGTTTCAGCCTGACCTTGTATATGTTTGTCTTTGCTGTGCTGTTTCTATTTAAACTGCAAACTCTTGGGAGAGGAAAAAGATGCCAATTTATCCACCCCAGTGCCTTGTGCTCCTGAAGGCTTAACAAACACTATTTGGTGATGATGATGATGATAGACTAGGCATAAGAATATTACCCTTTCTCTCTAGAGGGCTGTGTGGTGGCTTTATTTTGCCTTTGGAATTCTCTTGTTGTTGCTTTAGAGATAGGTACTTCAGGATTCTTCTAAAGGCAGCAATGGAAGCAACATTTTCTGTCAATACCTTTTCTCACCAGAGTTCTGAATTTTCCCCAGATTTGCAAAAGGAAACAGATGTGTGAAACCCAGAGATAAAGTGTGGAGTGGAGCTGTCATATTATATTTGTTTTCCAGGACACTGCTAAGCACAGCAATATAAATGGTAAATGCCACATTCTTTTGCAGGGAGCAGGTGGCACTTGAGGCAGGGGAATTGAAAGGATGTAGGATATGTAGGAAAAAAAATCAACATCCGAAAAATAGAAGCAGAGGAGCTAGTTGAATAAGGTGCCTAACACATTCTTCACAAATATACAGAACTTCTCTTAACTGGAGATAAGTTAGAGTAAGCAAGTTCCCACAGGCCACTTAATGGAATTGGAAATAGCACAGCAGAGTGATTAGGTTTTTGAGCCAAACTACATTGATTGGTATTCTAGCACAGCGCCCGCGATTCCTACCTGATACCTATCTGATAGGATTGTTATGAAAATTTCATGAACTAATACATGCAAAACTCTTCAAACAATGTCTCTCTGGCACGCCATTAGTTTCAGTTATTATCATTGTCCTACATTCAAGGTTTCATGCTTATGAGCAGAATGAAAGGGTTGTCCCTCATCTTTGAAGACAGTGATCTCAAAATTTGGGTGCTGAAACACTAATCTTGGGGATCTCAGTCAATAGGGTGGGGCAGGTGGATGCTGAGGCCTCCAAAGCCCTCCCTAATGGTAACTATTTTTTCTAAAACTATTCACTGCTATGAATTGAGACATTATGAAATTAGAAATGTGTAATATGGGATTAAGACATAATCACCAATTAACACATAATCATTAATCCATTTATCATATTAGTGACTGATTGCCTAAAGGACCTGAAGGGGATTAGAGAAGACAAAATGGGAATATGTGTGGAGGACAGTGGCTAGCTGTTCCCTACGTCCATTTCCTCCTCCTCACACGTGCCCCAGACATTCTTCCAGTTAGGTTTAGGCACAAGCCCAAATTCTACTCAGTGAAATGCAATTAGAAATGATGGGTGCCTAATTCAGGCCCAGACCACTAAACATTTCCCACATGCTACCCTTCATGCTCTTTTCTTGGCTGGATAAATGAGCACAGAGCGCTTGGAAGCTTTATGGTGAAGATGGAAAGAACTCAGGTCCATGATCTTGTTTTGAAACTTAAAAAAACAAAAGCAAGAAGTAAACTCCTACAGTGTTTGAATCATTATACAGTTTTGGGGTTTAATTTATAACAAAAACTAGCATTAAGCTAACTCACAGAGAGCATATACATATTTTTATGTGTGTGAAGTGTAGAGCAAGGGGCATGATAGGAGATAGCAGGAGAAAAATTGAAGCAAATAAGTCACAGCAATGCACTGTGGTGCCATTTCTAAGCAAACACCTGCCAGTTGGAAGGAGCACTGTGTAAAAGACCGTTTTCATTTCTGACACTATTTTCAAGTTTGGAGGTCCCCAAGACCACCCTTAAGTTCAATAATTAGCAAAAAGGGTACACAGAATTCACTGCAAGCTGTTCTATTTATAGTTAAGGCTTATCACAGCTAAAGGATACAGATTAAAATCAGCCAAGGGAAGAGGCCTATAGAGTCTAAGAAAGTTCCAACTGCAGAGAGAGCTTTCAGCTGTTCTCTCCCGTGGAGTCATGGACAGTATTACTTTCCCAGTATTGAGGTGTGACAATACACATTTCATGCTACCAACCAGGGAAGCTCACCTGAGCCTTGGTATCTAGAATTTTTACTGAGGATCCATCATGTAAGCTGTATGGGTGATGCCCACGCTGCTGTCCACAGCCTCAGCCTCAGGTAAGACACACAGTGCTCACTTATCCTCAGGGGGTCAAGCTGGCATCACATTACTCCAAGTCCCCATCCTTGTTAAAGGAGCCTTGCAAACAAGGCTCCAGGCGGTGTTTCAGTCCCTGCAGAGCCTATGCATACAGTCATCAATGAGCTGCTTCTTTCTGGTCTTTTCTCTACTCCCCTTAAGTTTCCCTTGGACCTTTGATTCAGGCTTCATCCTGGAGAGGCAGAAGTACATCTTTAATCGCCATAGGATGAGGTGAAAGTCTTGCATATTTTTCAGAATAACTATACACAAGAGAAGTAAAGCATTTTCCGGCTTACCTACATCTCTTAATTTAATTCCAACATGTTTATATGCTAAACGAACACATACACATATTTATATATTGCTTTCAAACTAGGAAATGCTGCCTCCTTCAAAATACCTTTGAAAGTTGCCTTAGCCGGAATTAATGTTAATTTCACTCAAATTTAAATTCCTGTTAAAATCCTTTTGGTGGCATGAACCACAGAATGCATGGACTGTTTTCTGTCTGTGCTGTTTAGGGTTTTATTCTGCATAGCTATGTTTCAGGTAAGGTACGTAGTCTTAGTTTTTCACAATTATAGCTTCCAGGGTGACACTTTGCTACAGCTATCAGGGAAGATGATCTCTTTTTCAGATCAAAAACTGGAAAAAGAATATGCCTGAAAATTAAGAAAAGTAGAAGAAGCAGAGCTGAAGATGGAGAGAAAACTCAGCACTGTTTAAACTCACACATCTAGATATGTCTGATAAGCTTTCCTTTGGACTGTCTGTGAAATGAGCACACAAACTTCCTTTTTGGTTTGAATTGTTTTGAAGCAGATTCGAGTAACTTAAAATAAAAACACTCTTGACTAAATGTAGTAAAGAAAGCATTAAAAAGGCACATAGGCAGAGGGATAGAAAAAAGTTAAAACTCTCAACTTCTCAAATAGCTGTGGAATTAACTGCAGTTGAGTGACGATGTTCCTCTCTCAACGGGCCACTTGACTTCATTTCCCTGTCCTTACTCTGGTACCATGGCTTTGCATTTTGTCTTTTTAGTTGATTCTTCTCTCCCAGGATATTGTTGTTGCACTCAGGGACCCTCTGTTTATAACAGTGATTGGGTTAGCTCAAGCAGGAATGTGCCTTAACAACAGATTCTCTCCACAGAAAGTGTAATGATGATTAATGAGCTCATTTTTCTCATAATTCAAAAGTGACTTAGGGTGGCCCATGTGGGTGTAGGCAGACAAGCACTGAGGTGATTTGTGTGTGCCCACTGACACCTTTGACTGAGCCAGTCCCTAAGGACTGAGATTTACATGCCCTTCGGATTAGGGAGGCATTGAGTAATTAACAATACATAGCAGATTTTAACATGGGAGGAAACTGTTCCCTCAAACAACATCCCCCAATCAAGTTCCTTATGAGAGGCAGTAGAATAAAAATTCTGTAACTCCTTTAACCACTATCTTACAGTGTTGTTAATCTAATATTTGCAAAATATCTGCTATGCACCAGGGGCCTGATGGTGGTAGATACGCACGTGTGAACATACACGACGTTCTCACCCTAGGTCATCTAGAAGCAAAAGAATTTTGATCTAAACCACCCAGATAAGAACAAAAATATACAAAAATACTTCTTTTTTAAATCATAGCTTAACTCCTCTGTGTCTCCAAATGATTCTGAAAGTACGAAAATATAGATTTTGCCACTTACATGAACTGGTTAGTGTCTTTGAAAAATTGTGTGTATGTAACCAGAATGTCCAAAGACAAATTTTCAAATGATTAAACACATACTTTTCATACAAATAAAAAGTAAGCATGTGCCAACGTTTTATTTGAGCTATTAATGAGAGAAACAGCAGAATGTGCGTGATGTTATGGAAAGGATTTTAGAAACTGTTCTATATTTAGTGGGGAAAAAGTTCTATTTTCTAAGAGTATCAGATCTCTCTCAGGTGGGTTTATTAGAAGATAATCTAGCGTGATATTGAAGTCACAAAATCAACATATTGTTTTATTTCCAAATTTTTGATAATTTTTGTACACACAGATAATTCAGAATAATGATAAGTCAAATTAATTAATTTTACCTAATTGCAAATAGAATTTTTGAGAAAATTGAGAGGACTTGTTGACTTCTTATCATTCCATACTAATAAACAACGAAATTGTAGACTTTTAACTATTCTTAGCAAAAAATATGTCTCAGATATTTGTACATTTTTCCATCGGATACTAAACAAGTAAGTTAGAAGCCCAGGCATATTGATGAAGGAAAACAAATTAAATTGCTTACAGTGTATACATAGAGGGAGGGAAAAGATCAGTTCACAAAATTAAACAAATGATAAATGTGGTCAGTGTTTCTAAAGGGATACATCATCACCAGGCACCTCAGCAATAATAAGAAATTGCTCATAATAATTTTACCATGGAGAAGTTTTTAGGATTCTCAGGGTTGTTTGCCGCTTGAGTGGATAACTTTTTAAGATTCCATTTTTCTCATCTTTCCATATAGTTTATGAAATGTCCCATACCTACAGAATTAGAAAGGGACAGAGGAAAGAAGGAAAGAAGGAAGGAAGGAAGGAAGGAAGGAAGGAAGGAAGGAAGGAAGGAAGGAAGGAAGGAAGGAAGGAAGGAAGGAAGGAAGGAAAGAAAGAAGGAAGGAAGGAAGATTTGAATCAAAATATCAATCATAGTATTTAATTTGGAACATAGTAATCATCACTATTATCATCATCTTTGTATACTCATATTTACCTCCCCAAAGTACATTTTTTCTCACATTATAATTAACAGGTGATTAAAAATACAAATTACAGATGAAATTCTTATTTCACTGAATGAGAGGGTTTTTCCTCCTTCAGAAACTCAGTCTCCTGTAAACACTTATCTATCTCTTGTCTTTGTTTTCCATAGCCGTTTCTTTTTTAAAATTTTAAAATTTTTAAAATTATTTTGGGTACATAATAGCTGTATATATTTATTGGGTACATGTGATGTTTTGATACAGGCACACAATGTGAATTAATCAAATGACGGTAATTGGGATATCCATTACCTCAGGTATTTAACATTTCTTCGTGCTAGGAACATTCTAATTCCACTATTTTATTTATTTTAAAGTGCACTTTAACTTACTGTTGACTATAGTCACCTTGTTGTGCTATCAAATATTGTCCATACTACTAACTATATTTTTGTTCCCTTTGTCTTTTGGGAACATCATTGGCACTATTTCTATCACAGTCAATGAGCCACTGACAATTAACTCACTTGATATGACACTCTTAACAAATAGTTTGAGGATTTTTAGAGAGAGGCAGGATGGTAAGCTGTTCCCAGGGAGGAAAAAATTATGTGGGGCCCAGTTTGTCTTCCCTGGTTTGAAGCAATAACATGACTCTTCTTGAAGCATGAAGCGTTTTTAACTTAATGCAGGGACTAGAAAAGTTAAGCATGGGAAAACACAACAATAAACACAAAATTAGCCCAGGTCTGTGCAAGTATGAACAATGAGTTGAGTTAATTTGGAGAATGTTGCATTGGGTGAGTTTCAGCCTGGCTTGGTAATTATTTTGCAGTTCAGTGGAAAATTTTTAAGACATGGGCTCTCTGCCTTGTGACTCTGGGCCAGCAACTTCATCCTAGAATCCTCCATAGGAAAAAAATAATCCATAAACGCCTGGAATCACGTGACTGATGTGTGTGTAATGCAATGAATACAAATTATTACTGATCTGAGGTATTCCTATTGAAGGTTCTTAGGAGAGAAAATTTTGTAACCATATTTAATGAAAGCATATTTTACATTCAAGGTTTCTTTTCTAATCATGCTATGCACTTACCAGCAAGAATCTGAAGAAATTAAAGTTTGAGGATGCCAATAATTATGACACTCTGAGAAGGTAAATCAGGGACGATTGAATGATGGACTAAGTGTCTAAACCAAGAAAATGTTCCTTAAGAAGAGGCAGCCTTCGAAGTGTTCTACTTGAGCAAAAGATCTGGATATCCACCACTCATCTTCCTAACCATAAAGCCCCGGGTGGAGGACAACTTACTAAGCACAGCCCTTTGGAGGCTGAATAATTGATTCCACGACCCACTGCTGAAATGTCTCCTCGGGACCAGAGAAGTTGGTTCCTAATAAAGTCTGAAATTAAACTCTTATTCCTGGTGGCACGATTCCAATTGTAGTTTATCAGTAGAAAGACTGTAGAAGCAGAAAACAAAATCAACAAACTGTGCTACATCAAGACAATCGATAACCTGGCCTTTAATATTAGCAGCAAAGAAGGTGATTATTTAAAGTCTTACGTGTTATCATCTCACAAGGACGTAGTTCAAAGGAGAATGAATAAAAATGGAAAACTGTATTCATTAAGATATTTAGGGTTGGTGTAATGTCTTGTTCTTAGAGGCCTTGCCTACTCAACCCACTGCTTCAAGACAAGGCAAGAAAGAGCACCAAGCTGACCAACCACAAGCTGACCAACCACTGCTCACCCTTCTGACCCCGTCAGTGCATCCAGTGAGTCCTTGCCGATCCACCAAGCCCAGGTGGAAACACCACCTCCTCTGTGAATCCTTTCCTGACTCTGGTAAGACAGGTGAGGTATTTCTCACTTTTTAAAAATAAACTCTTCATTTATATATTCATGCATCAAACATTGTTACGCATCTCCAATGTGCCAGGCATTGTAATAAGTGCTAGAGATAAATAGCAATGGACCTGTGGATTATCACACTAATTCATTATATTTCTAATCTTTGTTTTATATTTATTCTAATCTTTGTTTTATATTTATCTCTCAGGGTACCTGAAGGGCAGAGATTGCTGTCTATCTCACTGCTATTTCCCCAAAACCTAGCAGATTTCCAGTCACATAACAGGATCAGAATAATCTCTTATTATAGTTTTTAGACCACATCACACCCAGTTCAAATCACATATCTTGAATGATCAATTGTTATTACCTTATAAGTCAACACAGAGCCATATACTTCATTATTTTTATCTGTATATGATTTAGTACACCTTTCTGGCTATTAGCTCTCTCTGTGTGTGTGTGTGTGTGTGTGTGTGTGTGTGTAAGTGGAGAACTCTATTACATATGCCATTTATTCATTTGATGGGTATTTATTGAACACCAACTGTGTGACAGGTCTGGTTTTGAGTTGTCCATGCTGAAAACAGGGATCATCCCATCCATACTCAGTATTGCCCCTTCTCCAACTAGACCATGGAAACACCCATTTAGTTCATTGAGAGTAGGAGCCTTATTTTCGCTAGTTTAGTATCTTCAAAGTAGGAACTTGCTCAAAAAATAAAATTAATTGGTTCATAAATTAATAAATGTGTTTTGCATTTCCTCTCCTTCCCCACTTACAAGCACTTAGAATTTAGAACACAGCTAAGCATATAGCAGGACTACAAATAAAGCTCATGTTTAAGTGCTTCCTTAATGTCAGATGAAAAGCTAAAGTCTTTGCAGATACAATATCATTTAATTTTGCAGATACAATGTCAATTAATAAGGTTTAGGAAACTTTAGTTTTAGGAATATTAAATAGTAGTTAGTTAATCTATTATCAGGACCCCCATTTTGTAGAAGAGTAAATTGGAAGTCAGAGTTTAAATTAGAGATAGGAGACAGATCCATGACTCTCACAGGTCTTGTGTTACTGTGTTCTAATACAGGATGACAGACTGCTAGGTTGATTAATTGTAACATTTAAAAGTGTTGCCTTACTTCTAGAGTTATTGCCTGAATCAGCTCAGCATCTGCTCATAAGCAAAATGCCCTTAGAAAGAGGGGAACCTAAAATCTGGATATGAGTGTGTGTGCGAGAGTTCTTAGTGTTCCTCTTATTCTTCTTGATCATTCTCTTAAACTCACATCTAACTTTTGGCTATCCTGGGTTGTAGGTAACTGGCCATGAAATTGATTTTCACTTGTATTGGTTGCTCTTTTTGATTTGGCTTCTTTTAATTGATTACGTAGATCTAATTCGTAAATGCCTTGCATGATTCTTAAAAGAATTCAAGACAAAAATAATGTTCACCAAACAATAACTAGGTTATACTATACATGTTTCTTTTCCTCCTATTAACTTACTTGCCTCCAACAGATTTCAGGAATATGCTATTTGTAGATTCTCACATAAAATTACTTCTCTCCCTTAGTTATCAATCCTTTTTTTACTTCACATTTGCTAAAATATTATTTCCTAGTTTATATTAAATAGTGCTGTATTTTATTATAGTGTACATAATTAAGATTAGTTCAATAATAATAGCAAAAATAGAACAAAAATAGTTGCTTCTACAGGCAAACAGCTTCAACTGAGTCTGTATTTTTTATATATCTTATTCTACACCTTCTTCACATTACATAAAAGCTTTCTTCTTCATCCAAAATTGCACTGTCCAAGACATTTTTAATAGTCAATATTTTAAGGGCACATGACATTATTATAATTAAACTTGTAATTTCCACCTTTAAAAAGTCATGCTACCCTAAAAATCATATTACATTCTTTGTGATTTTAACTTGATTTCCATTTTCAGAATCATCAAGGTGCCAATTTAGAACGTTAATTTTAGAAGTCATACCTCTTAATTTGTCATCATCTTCCGGAAATGTGAACAGTCCATAATGCTCAGTACAAGTGGAGTGGGTGAAGTGCAAACTGACAAAAGATACAAGACTAAGCACAAAACAGAAAATTCAGAACACCAGAGCTATTGCTATGTGAAAGATTTAGCTACAAAGCACATCACAAAAGAAGAATTGGAAGATAGTGAAGAATAACTTTGTACTGCTGCAACAAATACATGAAGATTATTTTAAAGAGCTGCTGAGGAATAGCAATCAAGTCCTAAAAGCACAGTGGTCAAACTAGACAGCAAGAGATGAAGAAAAAATGTTAAAGCAAGAAACAGAACAATTCTAGGACAATCAAGGACAATCCATGCCTTACTCACAAATCTTGCAAAAACAACAAACTAGTTCTGTAATATCAAGTTAAAAAATGAATAAAATACACTTTTATAAACATCATTCAGAATCATTCTGTAGTCCCCTTTGCTTTTGATAGAAAATTTTTCTTTTCTAGAGTTTCAATATATTTGTAGCTTTCATTAATGGTCGGAAGGAATACAAATACCACTCTCAGACTTTATCCCTAAGTGCCTTGCTATATTTGATTTGGGTTGCTGAATTTGTCAAGAGATTTATAGTCTTTTAACAAATTGAGATTAAACATAGTCATCAAAACATTGCCAACTGTTTAGTCGAAGAAGAGGGGAAAATGAGAGTAATCTTGTTTCTTTGTTATCATACTTTCTAATATACATGCCTCTTACATCCCTAACTGAAAAACTATTTTTATTAAAAACAAACTTTATTATAAGCAACACTTACTAAAATTGGAAGTGAATTATTAGATTATTCGTCACTGAAATTTGAAAACAATACATTTAACCACTAATTATTCTATTTGGTATCACTTAATATTCTGGCACATACGAGCCTGTTCATTTCCTCCTGCGTATGATTTATGTAAGTTGGTCAAGCTGCCAACTAGAGAATAATGGTTCCTGAGGTCATGGTTTAATGGTTTTAATAGAAATCATATCCATATAAGCAAAACTTAACTTGTAGCGTATGATTATGGTAAATTACCCTTCTCTGTTTAACACTATTTAACAAAATAATGAACAAAATTATTAGTCTTATTCAAAAAGAAGATATAGCTTATCACAAGATTTAAATAAATGTAAGCACAGTAGAAAACAGATGCACAGGATTATAACATTATAAAATTTAATACTACAAAAAGTTTCTAAGAAAAATTTTTATCTTCTTTGACCATTATCACTTATCCTACTTACACTTGAACTTTTTTCCTAGGTTGTCTTTATTTTGTGCTGCTAAAACATAATAGCTGAGACTAGGTGATTTATAATGAATAGAAGTTTGTTTTGTTCATGGTTTTGGTGGCTGGGAAGTACAAGAGCATGGTACTGGCATCTGGTGAGAGACTTCTTAGCATGTCATCCTACAGCAGAAGATGCCTCCCAATTTGTTCTTTTTGCTTAAGATTGCTTTGGTGATATAAGGTAGAACTATGCTTCATAATTCTACCAGAGTGGACGTAGATATTTTTAACCAGAAGTTGATGTAGATATTTTTAAAAATACCATTTATAAGAGTTTTAAAAGAATGAATAATTTAAGTATAATCTTACTGACATATGCAAAGTCCCTCTATGTTGAATCTACAAAATGCTGATGAAAAAATTCAAATAAGATCCAATACATGGAGAAATATTTGGTGTTCATTAGTTGGAAGAGCCCATATCATTAAGATGCCAATCCCAATCATACACCCTGTAGGATTTTTTTGTAGAAATCAGGAAACCAATTTTAATATTTATATGAAAAAGCAAAGAACCAGCCAAAATGATTACTGTAAGGCTATAACAATCAAGATAGTATGTTATTGGCAAAGACATAGATACATAGATCATTGAAGTAAAATAGAGAACCTTAAAAATATATAATTATAATTAATTGATTTTTAAGAAAGTGGCAAAGGCAATTCAATGGAGTGAGTATAGTCCTTTTAACAAATGGTGCTTGACTATTTGGACATTTGTTTATTAAAAAACAAAAGTACCACAACCTATGCCTTATAGAGAATTTACTCAAAATGGATTATACAGTAAATTGTAAAATGTCAGACTATAAAACTCTTAGAAGAAAACATAGGGAAAGATGCATGTGTTCTTGAGTTAGTCAAAGACTTCTTAAACATATTTTAACTCACATACCTAGTAAAGGATTTGATATCAGGAATATACAGCTAAGTCTTATAAATCAAGTATAAGAAAACAACCCAATCAAAATTAGGCAAAAGATTTCAACAGCCACTTCAACAAAGAAGTCAGATGGATGGCAGATAAGCCCATGAAAAAATGCTTACTATTATTAGTCATTATTAAAATGCAAATTAAAACCATAATACTATACTATACTAATATACATCTATTAGAGTATCTTATAATAAAAAAAAACATGTATAACATCACATGCTGATGAGTACAAAGAGCAACTGGACATCTGGTGGGAACACAAAATAGCACAACCACTCAAGAAAATAGTTTGATCATTTTTCTCAATACTTTAAATATGTCAGTCCACTCTCTTCTTGCTTGTGTGGTTTCTGAGAAGCAGTTGGATGTACTGTCAGCCCTCCATGTCTATGGATTCCACATGCACGCATTCAACCAAACATGGATCACAAACATTCAGGAAAAAAAGACAACCATAAAAAAAAAATACCAATTTTAAAAATACAGTATAACAATTATTTATATAGCATTTACTTTTCATTAGCTATTATAAATAATCTAGAGTTGATCTGAAGCATACAAGAGGATGTGTGTAGGTCATACGCAAATACTACGCCATTTTATGTACGGGACTTGAGTTTCTTCAGATTTTGGTATCTGTGAGAGGGATCATGGAACCAATGCCCCTCAGAATCAATATGGAGGGGACGTTGTAATTGTTACCTTTGTTCCTCTATCAGTATGGTGATTTCCCTATGTCTTCCTTCAAGACTTTTTGTAATCTTTGATTTTTTTTGAAGTTTAATTTTGAGATGCCTAGGTGTAGCTTTTCTGGTATTTATCCTTCTTGGTATTCTCTGAGCTATTTGGATTTGTGGTTTGATGTTTGACATTAATTTGAGAAAACTCTTAGTTATTATTGCTTCAGATATTGTTTCTGTTTCTTTTTCTTTTTTCTCTTCTTCTTGTAATCCCATTATGCAACTTTATACCTTTGTTGTACTTGTTTCACAATTCTTGGATAATTTCTTCTAGGTTTTTTTTTTTTTGCCTTTTTCTCTTTGATTTTTAATTTCATTTTTTTTTTAGAAAGACATAGCAGCATGTCTATTGGATTCAATTTATATTACAAATAGTAATATGCATAGAAAAAAATCTGGAACATTATGTATCAAACTGCTAACTATTTTTCTCTAGGGAATGAGATGAGGAAGGTGTATCAGGAACATTTTACTTTCTGCTTTGGATTCTTTGGCTTGTGTTCAGTGGAATATATATATATATATATATATATATATATATATATACTATGGAGTACTATTCAGCTTTATAAAGGATGAAATAAGGTCATCTGAAGCAACATGGGGGAACTGTAGACCATTATCCTAACTGAAGTATCTCATGAATGGAGAAGCAAACACGACATGCTCTCACTAATAAGTGGGCACTAAAAGATGGGTACACATGGGCACAAAGCGACATAAAGGACATGAGAAACCAAGAAAGGGGAAGGCAGAAGGGTAGGTGTGAAATAAAAACTTACTTATCATGTACAATGAACACTGTGCTGGTGACGGGCACACCAAAAGCCCTAACTTAAGCACTATACAAGATATCCATGTAACAAAAAGACTTGTACCCCCTTAATTAATATTTTGGAATAAAATAATAAAAAAAGAAAGTAGTAAAGCAAGTTTGTGATGACCACAATCCAAAGACTCCAAAGCAGAAAGTAATTTCAATGTTTTCTATTGTTGTATCCTCAAGCTTATCATATCCTTACTCAGCTGTTCCCAGTCTACTAATGAGTCTATCAAAGACTTTCCTCATTTCTGTTACAGTGTTTTTGGTCTCTATTATTTCCTTTTTATTCTTTCTTAGAATGTCCATCTCTCAGCTCACACCATCCGTCTGTTTTCTATAGTTGTCTATTTTTCCATTAAAACCGTTAGCTTATTAATCATAGTTTTTTAAATATAAATTCTGATGTGATAATTCCAACATTCTTGCCATATATAACTCTGATTTTGATGCTTGTGTTTTTTGCCTTTTAGTATGCCTTGTAATTTTTTTTTGAAAGGTGGGCATGTTGTACCAGATGAAGGCAACTGAAGTAAATGTAATTGTAAGGTGTTGGGGGAGGGAAAACACCCTGTAGTCCTGTGATCAGGTTTCTGTCTTTTAGTGCCCCTGGACTGTGAACGTCACTGTCACCAGTGCTTCTCCCCACCCCCAACCCCTGCCTTAAGTTGAACAGGGTGACTAGAGGAGGCTGGAGGGAGTTTCCTCAGATCAGTTAAGCTCTGATATTACCCCAGTCTGTTAGGTTCTGATTAACTGGTCTCTCCTGAGGGCAGACCTTGTTAAGAAGAACAGACGACTCTGGCATATTTCAAATGGTTCCTTTTCCCCTCTCCCTGCCAGACACATGAGGAGATTTTCTCTGTGATTATTTCCTGTGAGAACCTGTCAGAGCTCCTACAGGTAAAACACATAGGAGCATGGGGGAGGGGGTGCAGGGGGGGTCCCTATGACTGCATCCCCCTAGGGCTTTTGACTCTCAGACTTGTCCACCACTGAGCCTCCGGAAATCCATCATTTACAATTTAGGTTCTTCCTACCCTAGCACTGGTTCCCAAGGAGATTTCTCCTCTGGGCTTTGTGCCCTGGTAAGAGCTGGTTCTCTGTGTTTGACTATCTGTCGCTCCAATTTTGGGGGCAGTGGTTTTCCTTGTTACCTCGCTTCTCTGACAGATCTAAGAAGAGTTGTTCATTTTTCAGTGTGATCAGCTTTTCGCTTGTTTTTAGAGTAATGGTGATTTCTAAGTTCCTTATATGCTGGACCAGAAACTGGAAGCCCAGTCATTTCCTATAAAGTTAAACTTGTACTTAACATATGATCCATCAGTCCCACAAAGCCTACACATGAATATTTATGACAGTGTATTCATAATTGCCAAAAACTGAAAACAGCTCAAATGACCTTCAAAGAGAGAATGGATAAATTCTGGTACAAACATACAGTGGAATACTACTCAGCAATGAAAAAAATGAACAAGTGATATACACAAAAACATAAATGGATTTCAGAGGCATTATGGCAAGGCAAGGGAGTAAGTCTCAAAGGTTACATTCTAAATAGATAGTTCTTTATAGATATTTTGCAAAGGACAAAACAATCTGAATGGAGAGCAGGTTATTGGTTGCCAGGGCTAGGGTGGGAGTAGGTTTTGACACTAAAGGCAGCACAAGGGAATTCTTTGGGATGTTGAAATTATTCTGCACCCTGAGTGTGTTGTTTGTTACATAAATCTGTGGATGCATTAAAACAGAAATATACAATTTAAAAAAATCACTTGATGTAAAATTTTAAAAGCTAATACAGTAAAAAAAAATTCTTATTATTTAAAAAAAACCCTCAAGTAGGTTTTCTATGCATTTCCTCTAGCACATTTATAGCTCCAAAATTAGACATCATGCCAATCATTTTTTTGTCTACAGTATAACACCCTGAATACCAGAACACCAGATGCACTCATAGGAGTGGGGAAACTGACACTAACCGAGTTGCACTGACAAAAAGTCTAATGAACCAACACTTTGTGACCCGATGTTTTAGCAAGAGGGGCCATTAAACACAGCATATTATTTAATAAAGCAGTGTGCAGCGGGAGTCTTGGAAAAAAAAAAACAGAATAAGAGACAAATTCCCTTCGCTTTTGAGTACTGCTTAATGAATCTAATTAGTAAGCCTCAATGGTCCTGTAGAGGCTTTGGGGATTTTTGCATTCATTTAAAAAATGAAATGAATGTTCTGGCAGCTCCTGAAACAGAATGTTAAGATAAGAAATGTAACACAAAAAGCAGTCACCTTGAATCAGAACTGAAGAGCTGACTGGAGGTGCTACTGAGACTATAAAGAAGTTTGTCTTTTTTTTCCCTGCAAGATCACCTTGCATTTCAAACCACCAGCTTCACAAAAAATGCAGGGATTAGGGGAAAAACAACTGTCAGCTGAGTAGAAACTAGAGGGAGGTTAAAACTCGGGAGGATTGAAAGAGAAATCAAACAATACAAGGCAGTAAATAAATTTAGGATCAGCAAGTTAACAATTACCTTGAAAGCTAATTAATCGGCAAAAATAAAATGGGGTGACCTACCGGGCAGAAAGCCAGTGGTCTAGGCTTTCGTTTCCAGCCAGTCCTGCAAGGGGAGTTTAGGGTTTGTACTTATCTAGGGCATCTCCTCCGAGTATGCCGAGACAGGTGCCAGCCTGTCTAGCCAATCATGAAGGTCACCATTCCGTTCTTTGCTGGAGCCTCTGCACCCATGTTAGGCTCACTAAGAAGAGGTTTCTTTCAACCAAGACCTGGTTCTTACTCAGTGGTTCTTGCCCCACCTCCCACTATCATCTACAACAAAACCTGCTTGCCCTTAGCTTTAGCCAGTCACTGCAGTGGCACCATGAAGAAACGAAACACTGAAACACTGAGTAGACTCGTTAGTGTGCACAAGACGTGCAGGCACAAGATGAAGGTGTACTAGGCCTGGTAACCATCCCTGCCATCTCAAAGTCATGTGAAGTTTTAAATCAGGAGAATCCGCCTATAAGACATGCAGCATAGGCCATTGCAGAATTAAGCTGCCATCTTTGGAGCATTTCATGTGTCTTTCGGAAGCTGCTGGACCTGAAGTACGATGTGGTAGCAGGAAGCCTTGACCAAAGGCTTTGCTTTGCTGTATCTCACAGTTTGCTAAGGGAAATCTGCAAGAAAAATAAAAAAAAAAAAAAAGCAGTCGTGAATGCTGGTAAAATGCAGGTCACAGTTCAGGTAGAATAAATAGAATCTATACTACAAATTTTCTCAGGTCATTCTGTCAAAATGCAAACCTCATACAATTAGCAACATGGAGGTATACAGGTGCTGAGTGAGGGGGAAACAGGCATGACTGGCTTCTAACATTGTTGAAAGGAGATTATCAAAAAGTAATAATAATAATGATAATATATTTAAATGAAAAGGAAAGATAGTAGATAGGAAAATGTCTGAGTTAGTATACTCATTTTTTTACCAACTCTGAGAGCACCTTGACTATGTACATACCATTTGACTGTTTAAAAGGCACATGTAGTTAGTTTACTACATGAAGAACCTTAGAATGATGTACTCTAGTTTTTGAATCACTTGAAAAGTAAACTCTGTCTCTATAAAACCCATTCAAGGCAGATCAGATCAAGAGTCCCACAAAATTAGGCAAATCATACACATTTTGTGAGATTATAATGTGGTTTATTATTATTTTCTTGACTATGGGTGTGAGTTAGAACTTTAAAGCCACTTCTTTTTATGATGTTTTTCTGTTCATAATTGGTCATAATACTCTCAAATTTACAGCTTTCATAGAACATAGACTGCATAAGTGTCCTGTTTATCCCAGAGTTCTAACTCAGTGAAGAATGAAAACCATATAAATGGCTCTTTCAGATTTAACATACATGCACACAAACTGCTTTTACTGATATTTTTTATTTCTTCCTAAAAAGATAGCTAGTTATGCATGCAACATTAGTTAATGTAGTGAAAAATAAATAAATGAAATAAGGAATTATATAGCATAATGTTAATTACAAAACCATAGTTGTTTGGCCAAAAATGTTACTTTTTTCAATTTTTTTATGCTCACCGATTTAACTGACAATTAAATTGACACAGCTGTATTAAACCCACAGATCTAATCTGTGTTTGAAGATACACTAACAGAAAGAAACAAACAAATACACATCAAGGATGTTGGATCTTTTTTATTTGATATCGAGCTATAAAACTTAACTAAGACATGCCTCTCAGAAACTTCTGTTAGACAATAAATCAAAAACACCATCCATTCCCTCCAGGAAGAGAACATCTGAAACCAGGCCAGTTGGCATGATTCACATGGTCAGTATGTGGTCTGAGCATTTGTTATAAACTTAAATGCCTAGAGGCCAGGAAGGAAACATAAATAACTGAAGTGATTTGGGTGGGGATTGTGTTGTCACAAGAGTACATGGCCTTAGGCTTGTGCTAAGAGCCACCAGCTTCTCTGCTTTTGTAAATGTCACCGTAGCTTATTGGAACAAATTTGCTAGAGCTAAGGGTAGAAGTTTAAAAACTAAGTAAAAATTGTCTAACCAATTATTTCCTTGTGTAAATGCAGGTCAAGTGTAATCTGATCTTCTAATTTCAAAAGAAAACTATTTTGTATGGTGATTTTATTCTATAGTTTAAAACATACTTGAATATATATACACATATATATACACATATGTATATCATATGTATACATGATAACTTATGAAATCTAAATATCATTGTTATGGGCTGAATTTTGTCCCCCTAAAAATCATAAGTTGAATTCCTAACCCCTGGTACCTCAGAATATGTATTTGGAGGTAGGGTCTGTAGGGAGGTAATTAAGTTAAAATGAGGTCACTACGGTGGGCCCTCATCCAATATGATCAGTGTCCTTAAAAGAAAAGAAGATTAGGACACAAATACCCCCACAGAGATAAAAACATCTGAAGACACAGGAAGAAGATGGCCATCTATAAGCCAACAATAGAGGACTCAGGTAAAACCAACCCTGCTGACACCTTGATCTTGGACTTCTAGCCTCTAAAATGATGGCAAAATAAATTTCTGTTGTTTGAGCCACCTGGTCTATAATATTAATATTTTGTGATGGCAACCCTAGTAAGCTAATACAGTCATGATTTTTAAAAAGTGTCAATAGTTATAACAAAGCTGAGTACATGTTAAGCACATCAGTCATCTCTGACTTAAAAACTGTTGCTATTAATTTGTGGGTTATGGTCATCTTTCCATCACACCAGTCCCTCACCAGCCCCAATGCCAATGACTTTGTTTTGAAAAGCTTTAATTTAGGAGATTATCTATTTCCAAACAGCCTGAGATAATTAATTTTTTTGATGTGTGTCCATAGTCTTTATCACAGACTACCCCTTACTTTCAACAACATAGTTTAACTAACAAATTAAATAGAGTAAACAAGCAGACTCCAAAAATAGTCATATTTAATTGCACTGTCCAGTAGGAGTTAGAATTAGTTTGTAAATTTGTTTTTTTTTAAACGAATTCCTACCGCACAGCTGCTGGATCTGGGCAATTATTTTCTTCACTTTATTTTTTATTTACTTTTGCCGATAATACTTTCAGGCTTTTTGCTTCAAAAGAAAAAAAAAAAACTGCACTGAATATATAACACCACAGACTATGTAAAACTTCATGAAGTCAAATGATTCCTGGTTATAACTAGGTCCTGAGTCAAGGTCAGATTATTTTAAAATTTATTCTTTTTTAAAACATTCTCTTAACTTATGTTACCTATTACATTTTGGACCTCCCTCAGGCATTTGAATAACAAAAAATTGTTTGAGTGAATCTTAGATAATTTAATGTAATTTCAGATGATAAACTTTTACTAACTCAATGAAAAACTCGTATCAGCTTTTAAACATTGTATGTATGCTGAAATAAAATCCTAAACTACTAAAATGCCAGTCATATTTATTCAAGCTTAAATATGTAGCTATTAGTGAAAGCTAAGCTACCACTGTACAAAGCCATAGCGTTATCAGGGAAGGCTGTTTATTGTTCTTATCGATCCTGCTTTTCTCTCTATTTTCAAAATCTTTGCTGAAGAGTTTTTGCCCTTAGACTCCTAGAGTTTTTAAGAAGCCTTCAAGTACATTTTCCCACTGCAAACAAACCTTAGTTCTAACCTTGGAAAGTCTTTGGCAGCAGGACTAGAGCCAAATAAAATAATGAAAGAGGCAAAATGGTCTTCAGCATTAATTATGTAATTTTCTTCAAATTTTGCTACTCAGAGATTTCACACAAATTTCTCTGTATTCAGAATTCTATTCTCAATTTGGACAATTGTCCCAGCTGAGATTATTCCAGGAAAGTGTTTTATGCTCTATAACTCAATAGATCTAATAAAGTTTTTGACCACAGAGACCTCTTAGTAGCAGTCTGACCATGAGCAAGTTATTTAGTCTCTCAAATACTGTTTCTTTATCTGTAAAACTGAACCAATCTCAGTGGCCTACTGTCAGTGATAAAGAGATCATCTATATAAATCATTTATCATAGGCTCTGTCACATGAAATCTATTCTATAAATATTTGTTATCAAGGAGTGCAGGCTCCAGCCCTGGGTAAGCTGGAGATCACAGTGGAAAGTCAGTGGATCTGAAGGCAGAACAGTAACAATTACTCAACATTATTCAATTATTTTGGGGGCAACAAACAAAAAATAAAATTAAAAAAAATCAAGAACCTATTGGATAATAACAAGAGATCTAAAATTTGTGTTATCAAAGTTCCAGAAAAATAGAGAAAAGAGTATGGTAAAGCAAACAACATTAAAAGAAAAACAAACAAACAAAAAAAACTTCCCTCTAGCAGTGAGAGCCATACACTAGGAATTCAAAGAAGCACAGATGATGCAAAACAGGTTAGACCCACAGAAACCCCTTCCAGTGACTTTAAAATCAAACAACATATATGAGAAGATAAAAAAACAATTCTTGAAGAGATCCAGAGAGAAAGGACACATGATACAAATGGAAAAGCAATTTGAAGGACAGATTTCTCTGCAGAGGTCAAAAGAAAGTGGAACTATATTTTTAAATTGTTGACAGAAAATATCAATCCATAATTTTATCTCTAGCATAAACATGTTCCTTAATTAAAGTTAAAGATGTTTCAGGAGAAGAAAAACTAAGATAATTGGTTTCCAATGAAACTGCTGTAAAATATATTAAAGGGCAATCTTAAAATATTAATGAAATAAGACCAGAAAGAAATTAACTTGAAATATCAGAAATAAAGGAAAAGAAAAAAATGGTAAATATTTGGTTAAACATATTACATTATTATTCTCCTCTTGAGATTTGTCTGATATATTTGATGATTGAAACAAAAATTATAAAATTGTTGTTTTTTTAATCTGCTCTTTGTCCTAATTTCCTGGCATTAAACTTCTAAAATCTTTGTGATTTCCTGAGTAACAGGAATGTCTTTGTCATTCATGAATGCCATTAGGTTATACCTGATAAGTTAGGCTAATGAGGAGACACTCAGTAAGTCTCTAGGTAGTTTCAAGACTGGGACATCAATGCTGGAAAGATCAAACATGTAGTTCAAGGATTGAGTCTTTGGGAGAGGAAAGGTGTTCAATATGAAGTTCTGTCACATGGCCAATGATTCAATCAAACATGCCTCTGTAATAAAATCTCAATGAAGAGTTTGAACTCTGAAGCTCTGTGGAACTTCCTGGTTGGTAAACATGTTGATGTGCTAGAATGGAACTTACCTTGATTCTATGGGGAAAGAAAGCAGAAGCTTTGGGCTTGAGCCCCTCCAACACCTTCATTTGGCTGGTCCTGATTTGTATTCCTTATTATAAAATGGAAAGTATAGTACTTTCCTAAGTTCTGTGAGCCATTCTAGTGAATTATTAAACCTGAGAAGGTGATGGGAAGACCCAAATTTGTAGACAATTTGTCAGAAGTTTGGGTGGCCTGGAGAGTCCTGAAGTATAGTCATATCTGAAGTGAGGGCAGTCTTGTTGGGGACTATGCCCTTAAACCTGTGGAATTTGATGCTAGCTCCAGTTAATTAGTATCAGATTTTAATACTGATCAGTATCAGTATCACCAATTGATATCAGAATAAGTGTCTTGTGGTTTTTTTAAAATGTACATAGAGGTAATATATGAGGACACTATAAAATAAAGAGGTGGAAAAAGATCTATATGGTATTTCCTACATTCTACTTAAAGTTGTAAAATATTTATTCCCTACATAGACTGTAAAGTTATGTATATTGTAATCCCTAGAGCAGACACTTAAAAGGGTATAGAAAGAAATACAGTCAAAAACAAAACAAAAACATCAAAATAGAATTTCAAAAAATGTTTAAATAACCAAAAAAGAAGATAAAAAAGAACCCGAGGAATTTTTTTTGTTTGTTTTTACATAAAGGAACAAACTGAAAACAAATAATAACAGACCTGTTGGGTAAAAAATATACATTTATTTTCTCACAGTTCTGATGGATAGAAGTCTATGATCAAGGCACCTGAAAATTCAGTTTTGTATGAAGATTGTCTTCCTGGCTTGTAGAAGGCCATCTTCGCACCTGTACTCACGTGGCTTTTCCTTTGTGTTCATGTGAAGAGAGAACAAGAAAACCCTGGTGTCCTTTTTTTTTTTATAAGGATAGTCCTACCACAATAAAGCCCCATTCTTATGACCTCACTTAACCTTTATTACATCCTGATGGGCCCTATCTCCCAATACAGTCACATTGGGGGAGGCATAATGCAAACTATAACAACACATCAATAATTGTATTAAAGGGAAAATGTTTCATAGCATTCATAGCATTCATTAACAGACAGAGATTAATTTTAAAAAGATACATAAACATGCTATCTATAAGATACTCATTTCTAATATAATTATATGAGTTAAGGGTAAAATAATGGAAAAAGATATAGCATGCAAATATTGATCGAAAGAAAGCTGGAGTGGCTCTACTAATCTCAGACGAAGTAAAATTTAGCACCCCAAAATAAAAAAATAAAAAACTTAAGTATAAATCTAATAAAATATATACACAACTTATATCAGGAAAACTATAAAACTCTTATCAAAAAATCAAAGAAGAACTATGTAATTGGAAAAATAATCAATTTTCATGGACAAGAAGAATCAATACTGTCAAGATGTCAGTTCTTTCTAGTGTGATCTATAGAATCAATGCAATCCTTATCAAAATCCCCACAAGCTATTTTGGGAATATTGACAAACTGATTCTAAAGCTTATATGGGGAAGCAAAGGTTAGCCAGACTAGCAAAAACAATATTAAAGGAGAAGAATAAAGCTGGAGGACTGATACTATTTGACAATAACTCTTAATGGAAAACTCCACTAATCAAGAGAATGTGGTATTAGTAAAAGGAAAGACTGGTAGATCAATGAAATAGAGTACAGAGCACAGAAACAGATCCATTTAAATACAGTCAACTGATCTTTGACAAAGAAACAAAGACAATACCATGGAGAAAAGATAGTCCTTTCAACATACGAAGGTAGCATAACTGGACATTCACATGCAAGAAAAAGAATCGAGACACAGACCTTACACTCTTTACAAAAATTACCCCAAAATGGATCACAGACCTAAATGCAAAATGCAAAACTATAAGATTCCTAGAAGATAACATAGGAGAAAACATAAATGTCCTTGGATATGGCAATGGCTTTTTGTATAAAAAACCAAAAGCATAATCTATATAAGAAAGAATTGATAGGCTGGACTTTATTAAAAGTAAATATTTCTCCTTTATAAAAGTCATTGCCAAGGGAAAGAAAAGATAAGCCACAGACTTGGAGAAATTATTTGCACAAGACATATCTGATGA
The DNA here is from genome assembly GCA_963574885.1 of Lepilemur ruficaudatus. Lineage (NCBI taxonomy): Eukaryota > Metazoa > Chordata > Mammalia > Primates > Lepilemuridae > Lepilemur > Lepilemur ruficaudatus. The sequence continues at coordinate 28,162 of CAUYRT010012433.1, forward strand.
AGGACTATTATCCGAAATATGCAAAGTAATCTTAAAACTCAACAATAAGAAAACAAACAATCCAATTTAAAATGGACCAAGACCTTAGCAGACACCTCACCTAAGAAAATATACAGATGGCAAATGAGCACATAAAAAGATGCCCCAGCTCACAAGTCATCCAGGAAATGCAAATTAAAACAATGAGATACCACTACATACCTATCAGAATGGCCAGAATCCAGAATGCTGATAAACCCACACCAAAAGCTGGTGAGGGTGTGGAGCACCAGGAACTCTCGTTCATTGCTGGTGCTAATGCAAAATGGTGCAGTCACTTTGGAAGACAGGGGGGTAGTTTCTTACAAAACTAAACATGAGTTGAAAACTTATGTACACACAAAACCCTGCACTCAGATGTTTATAGAAGCTTTAATCCTAATTGCCAAAACTTGTAAGCAGCCAAAATAGCCTCACATAGGTGAATGGATAAGTAAACTGGAATGCCTCCAGATAACGGAATTTTATTCAACAGTAAAAAGAAATAAGCTCTCAAGACATGAAGAGACATGGAGAAAACTTAAATACATACTGCTGAGCAAAAGAAGCCAATCTGCAAAGGAAACATACTGTATGAGTCCAACTATATGATACTCTGGAAAAGGTAAATCTATAAAGACAATGAAAAGATCAGTGCGACCCAGAGGTTAAAGAGGGAGGAAGAAAAGAAGAGGCAGAGCATGGAGGATTTTTAGGGTAGTGACATTACTCTACAGTTGAACCCTGAACAACATGAGTTTGAACAGCACACGTCTATGTATACACTAATTTCTGCAACCGAAGGCAAAGAAAAAATACAGTATTCACAGAATGCAAAGCTCATGTATATGGAGTGCTGACTTTTCCTATATGTGGTTTCTGTAGGGTTGACTCAGTGACTTGAATATGTTGATTTTGGTATATACAAAAGTGCTGGCACCAATCCCCTGAAGACAGCAAGGGACAATTGTATAATGATACTAATATGGTGGATAGGTATCATTATACATTTTTTCAAACCCATGGAATGTATAACACTTGGAGTGAACCCTATTGTAAACTACAGACTTTGGGTAATAATGATATGACAATATAGGTTTATTAATTGTAACAAATGTACCACTCTGGTGAATAAAGTTGATAATGTGAGAATCTATGCATGAGTGAGGGCAGGGAGTATATGGGCAATCCTCTTTGCTTTCTGCTCAATATTGCTGTGAACCTAAACCACTCTAAAAATAGTCTATTAATAATAATTTAAAAAGAAATACATTATATTATAAAAAGATCAATTAACCAAGAAGACACATGCACACACAAATTCCTGAATGTTTTATAACCTAAAAACAGAACTTTGAAATTTGTGAAGCAAAAAATGACTAAAGGAAGAAATAGACAAATTCACAAATACAGTAAACTTCAACACTACTCTTTCAGCAATATATTGAATTAGTAGACATAAAATCAGTAAATATATGGCAGAATGGAACAATGCCATGAACCAGTTGAATTTAATTGACATTTCTAGAATACTCTAACCAACAAGAGGAGAATACAAATTCTTTTCAAATGTACATGAAACTTCCAACAAGCTCAGGGTTGAGTAAACTGGTTCACAGGCAAAATCTATGGCCTATTTATCTTCAGCACACAAGCTAGGAGGTTTTTTTTTTTTTTTACCTTTGTGAAAATTTATTATAAAAACAAAAATATGCTACAGAGATTTCATGTGGCCCACAAATCCTAAAATATCTAATACCTGCCCCTTTGTAGAAAAAAATTGCTGGCGCCTGGCTAAAATAGAATTAAAATAGTTGCCACAATCTTTTTCTATAACCTAATGTTACAAGTGACATACTGCATGCTATTGGTCATGTGAGTCAACGTTCATCGTACAGTGAGAGAGGTGATCACACAAGGATGTGAATATGAGATAGCAGGGATCATTGAGACCATCTTGCAAGCTGGTTATCACTTTCTACTCTTCTTACAGTGTTCTCCATGGAAACTTTACTATAGTTTTCTCATGTGAGAAAAACAAAATGCTAAAAGCAAACATGGCCAAAAGTGTTGAAGATCCACATCACCAAAGAAAGTATGCATGAGACAAATGAACACATGAAAAGATGTCCAACACCATTAGCCGTTGGAGTAATACAAATGAAAACCATAATTAGATGCTACTATACACCTACTAAAATGTCTAAAACAAAATAATATTGACTAAACCAAATCCTGGCAAGGATGCAGAGACAGGGGAACTCTCACACATTGCTGGTGTCAATGTGAAATGATGCAGTTAATTTGAAAAATAATATGGAAGTTTTGTATAAAATTAAATATATACTTGTGGGTATTTACCATAAAGAAATAAAAACTCATGGTCACTCAACATCCTATACACAAAATTTTTATAGCTGCTTCTTTATAAAAGGCCTTAATGTCATGAACCAGTTGAAATGATAAAAAAATTATGATTCATACATACAGTATAATATTGGTTAACAATAAAAAGGAACTGTTGATATACACAGAAACTTGGATGGCACTCAAAGGCATTATGCAGAATGTAAAAGAAATCAGTATCAAAAGATTATGTACTATATGATTCCATTTATATAATATTCTTGAAAACCCAAAATTATAGTGGTTGAGAATATATCAGTAATTTCTAGGAGATCCAGGGATAGATTTGTAAGTATTAATGTGAAAGGATAACATAAAGGATATTTGGGGGTAATGGAACTTTATTCTGATTGTGGTGGTGATTGCATTAAAATGGGTAGAACTGCACGTCAAAAAGTAATCAGTTACACTATAATAATTTATACAAAGAATAATAATTTTATTTATAAAATTATTTATAATTTATAAAAGTAAGTAAATGAAAAAGAGAGGTTTCTATTATTATTAGTTTCCTGGCATCACTAACATAGTATATTTTGGGTATACTCAGAAAACAACACTCTAGCCTTGTGCACATAATGTAACACACATTTACTAAAAAGAAGGAATCATTGCTATTGTTATAATTATCTAATAAGCCACTTTGAAAAAAATCCCAATAGACGATCTTTAACTTAATCTGATAAACCATTAATTTCAGTTACCTATTGCTACATAACAATGCTGTGGAGTAAAACAATACTTTACTATTTTACAATATTTTGTTTGTTTGGTGGCTTCTCTGTTGCTTTTGCCTGGGCTCGTACATGAGGCTACATAAACTGGAGAGCTGGCTGGGCTGGAAGACCCAAGATGGCATCAATAACTTGTATGACATTAGTGCCTGCTGACAACTACGACAACTCAATTGTCCACGACATGCCTCTCAGCTTTATATGCTGGTCTCAGAGCAAATACTCCATGAGGATGAAAGTGAATGTTGCAATGCATCTTGAGGCCTAGGCTCTGGAACCCACACAATGCTACTTTGTCACATTCTATTGCTCAAAGCAAATCCCAGGGCCAGCCTGGATTCAAGGGCTGGGGAGATAAAGACTCCACCTCTTCATTGCAGAAGCCACAAAATATTTGGGCTGTGTTTTTCTGTCTGTCATACCATTTCATCCTCATGGTAACAGAAGCTAATGACTGAATTGACGGAGGGTACACTTCCAGATAACATGCAAAGAGAAATTTTAGACAATTTTCTCAACTCAGTAAGAGAAAAAACTTTTCTTTTCCCTTCTGCTGTTAATCCCATTTTTCATGTGACTATCCCTATATTCATGATGCCACTTATATATGTCATCATCTCGATCTGGAAAGTCTTTTTTTTGGTTTTAGGAATTAATTGAATACAGCAACTATTTATTTAGTGCATAGCTCAGGCCAGCACCTAGTTCCCTACAAGGCAGATTTCTTGATCTGTTAACACCTAGAGTTTCAACTTATCACAGAGGGGAAAAAAAAATGTCACACTAACACAGGAATGAGACTCATTAAATTCACTCTACCTTGGTTAGAAACTGGAAATAGTATTCCTCACTTTTATTCGTCAGCTAAGAGAGAGAATTCTCATAATTAAAAAGTTGGAAAATTATTTGTACCTTGCAAAAGGCGCTAAGTAGTTTTCCCAAAGGAAGTAATTTCTAGCTTTCCATTTTTATAACTGCTTATCCCAACATTTTCCCTGCAAATATTTTTTTCAGTCCTCACTTTCACTTCTCTTTACTGCCTTGGTTTTAATTAAATTAATTATTTTGTAATTAATTTTTGTGGGCCACTTATTCAACCTGTGGAAAGTTCATGAATATATACACAGTGATGCTGTGGTTGTATTGATACGCAACACAATGTAGATGAAGAGCCATTTATTATTTCCATAGCAAGTGTAAGTTTCCAGAATAACCTACAGATTTATTTTAGGACCTCCTTTCTTTTCCAATGTAGCAACTGCTTTCAAAGGACTGTTCACTTGCATTAAAAAATCAGAAATAATAGCATCTATTAGAAATGTGAAATGACCCTCTATTCTCAAATGTATGCTCTGCCTAATATTACAGTCATTTCCTTCCTTGTTTATATCCTAAAAGTAATGCTCTGATTAGTATTATCCTTGTACTTTGCTGTTAGGTACAACAAGTAAGTCACTTATAATGGACCAGGACGAAATGGTGAAAATTAGAAACTTCGGGACAAATTACACACACAACGATATTCAATATTCATAATGGCTACAAACAGAAATTGGAGATAGTGTTTCCAATGGACAAAAAAATTGTTTAACCAGCAACATATTTTTTATTAAGAAGCCTGTGCAAAATAGCTTTTTCTGGCTAGGGAGGGTGTCTCACACCTGTAATTCTAGCACTCTGGGAGGCTAAGGTGGCAGGAGTTCGAGACCAGTCTTAGCAAGGGTGAGACTCTGTCTCTACTAAAAATAGAAATAAATTAGCTGGGCAACTAAAAATAGAAAAAAAATGAGCTGGGTGTGGCAGCACAGGCCTGTACTTGGGAGACTGAGGTGGGAGGATCACTTGAGCCCAGGAGTTTGAGGTTGCTGTCTGCTAGGCTGATGCTACGACACTCTAGCCCTGGCAACAGAGCAAGACTCTGTCTCAAAAAAACAAAACAACAACAAAAAAAAAACCTTTTTCTTTTAACAGCTGGCTTAGATGATTGTCAGGAAGTAGATGGATATATCACGGCCACTTTTTATAGTTAGTATCTGAAGTCTACCTTCTGTGTTGAGTATATTAGCACTACCATTAGTTTGAGAGTCTAGTGCTGGGGTCCATACATCATG
>CAUYRT010012434.1:0-10190 GCA_963574885.1 Lepilemur ruficaudatus
ATTAAATTTGCCAGAAAGTTGCCAATTTTATTGTATCTTATTATTTTTTCTTGAAAGTACTAGACTTTAAATTTTATTTCATTTTTAATTCTGCTTTTCTCTTTTCTGATTTGTTATTTTTTAATAACAGCTTTATTGAGATATAATTTATATATACTAAAAAATTCATCATTTTAAAGTATACAACCTAGTGATTTTTAGTATATTCACAGACTTGTGCAACCATCTGATTCAGTAATTTTTTACTTTTGCTTTATTATCTTTTCTGCTTTCTTTAAGGTTGTAAGCTTTTGTTCCTATTCTCACTTCTTGGGCTAGTACTTTATTGTTATTCATTTTAAAATAAAGAAATAATTTTTGACTGTGCATTTACCCCCTTAATATAGCTTTGGCCACATCCAATAGATTTTGTTATGTACTGTACTCAATTTTGATAGTATTTTAAATTAGTCTATATAGAAAAGCTTAGTATAGAAGTATAGAAAAGAATAGAAAAGCTTAAAGAAAAAATTTTAAATCACCTCTAATCAAAATATAAATACTGTTTATATTTTGGTTTATTACCTTCTAATCACCTTTTTCCTTCACAAGTGTAATTTAAAATTCATACCCACAAATATTTTAACCATTGGTTCATACTATATTTAATTGCATATACTATCAATTTCTATAATATTAAGCATTAGAAATATTTCCCATATCTTCCAAAACAACTTTTTGAAGTGGCAACTTAGTATTAAATCAAATGAATGTATTAATAATATTTCTTTTAGTGATTTGTAATTGTTTCATTTTATAAATGTTACTGCTTAAGTTTTTGTTCTTATATGATTTTCTTATAGTAGATCACAAAAAGTGTGTGATGAGGCAAAAGAGAGGACATTTTTAAGGCTCTTGATACCTATTACCAAATAGGTGCCACTTAATGCATTTAAAGTAATTTTGATCTAATAGGTCTAATTGATAGCAAGTCTATCCTGCTAATTAATTAACTCTGTGTGTGACCTTACAATGCCAAAGCTTTAAGTCCATTTACATGAATAATATTTTACAGGTGCTGTTCCAGAAGTCAAAGAAGAAAAGCTGCAGCCACAAGCAAAACCACGTTCTGGAGCTGTGGAAGAAACATTTAAAATTGTTAAAGAATCTCTCAGTGATGATGTTGTTAAAGCCACTCAAGCAATCTATCTATTTGAACTCTCAGGTAAGGATCATATCTGGTAGGCTGGGCTTTTATGAAACAAAGCAGGATGTTTCTTTTGGAAGAAAATCAGCCTCCAGTAGTGATCACCTGGACAGTTGGCTGTGTAGGACCCACACCCTTGAATGTAGACATTCAAGAATAACAAATAACTATTGATTTGTATTTTTAAGTTAAGATCAGTGCATTTGGACAGATGTAAAATACAATTTCATTACAAATATTTCCAGTGTTAAATAACTCCTTGGCATATTTAGTTGACAGAAAATCCTACTTAGAAGGGCACATGGATCATGACAGGTAGTATGATGCCGTAATTTATCAACCATGGACACCTTGCCATTTTTATCTTTGCGATTACTCAGGTCAGTCCGAACATAGTCAGTTTTTTAAGACCTGTTACAATTTTTCTTCGCTATATGAAATTAACACATATTAATAATAGTTTACAAACTAGCTGCTGGGCAGAGCACAGTGGCTCACACCTGTAATTCCAGTACTTTGGTAGGTTGAGGCAGGAGGATCACTTGAGGCCAGGAGTTTGAGATCAGCCTGGACAACATAGCAAGACGCCATCCATAAAAAAATAATTTAAAAAAACTAGCTGGGTATGGTTGCACACACCTGTAGTCCTAGCTACTCTGGGGGCTGAGGTGGGAGGATTGCTGATAGCTTGAGCCCAGGAGTTTGAGACAAGCCTGGGCCACATAGCCAGATCTTTGACTCTTAAAACATATACACACACATATACACAAAGAAAAATAATAAATTTGTATTAAAAAAAAAAAAACTACCTCAGCCCCTTTATACACAAACGTTTTTTGTAACTCATCCCCTCTGCTTTGTCATAATCCATCTTGCCTTCCTGTTTGCTTCCTTGTTATCCTTAGAATCCATGGCCCATTGCTTTAATCGCTTGCTTGTCTGTGTTCTAAGCTTACTGGACCCCTTGTGCTTATGTCATCACCTGTGAAAAGCCTAGTCCTGAGTGAATCAAGTCATCTGGTTGGCCTATAGTTGCATCCAGGCTGCTGAGTTTTGCGGGAAGAAAAGAAAAAAACTCACACCACCTGGTAGATTATACTCATAGAAATTCACTATTGTCCCTCTTCGACTGGGGTCTAAGCAATACCTCAGAATTCTGTGTTTTTGTGGTCTGCTTACTGCCTCATTTTCTAGTCACTATTTTAAACTTTCTCAGTGTTCCTAAAATCTCCCATCTGTCCCTTCACCCCCTTCCTGCCAGTGCCAGTAGATAATCCCACTTCCTCTTTGATAGAGATAATAGAAACCTACAGATAGAAATTGCTTCAGTTTCCTGCTATCAGATATGAAATCAACGGTTACAGGCACCATCATCTCCTCCTTCCCTCCCAGTAGAATGGAGCTTAGTTCTGGATCAGAGAATCCCAAGCTCTAATGTCTGTACTGAGTACCTGGGATCTTCCTAAGATGCAGAATCTGATTCAGTAGGTCTAGAGTAGGGGCTGACATTCTGCATTTCGCACCGGTGATGACAGTATTGCAGTCCACAAATCGATCACACTTTGAAGCAAAGTTCTAGACCCTGTTTCCCTTGGCCTTCTAAGGAGCTCTGTGCTGTTAGTCATGCCTTCTTGTCAACCTGTTCATCTGGCAGCCTCCCTACCAGTGGCATTTTCGTGTTCTCAAGTCTTTTCTGTCTTTAAAACAGAACATAACTACAATAACAAGCACACACACCCTTTTTTCTCCTTCCAGAGCCAAACTTATTTTCACCTACAAGTCAATATCCTGAACACACTCTGCTTGGGTATCATTTTTCTCCATTCCACCAAATTTGCTTTCACCAAGGTCCTTGGTGACTTCTATGTCACTACTGGGCATCTGTCCTTCTTCCTTTGTGACCACTCTGCAGCATTTGATGCTGTTGACCACTTCTTTCTTTTGGAAATGCTCCTTTCTTTGGTCCTCCCTAGTAGCCTTCTTGCTTTCCTTCTCTGCCTGCGATCACGCCTTGTACATCTCCTTTGCTGGATGCTTCTCTTCTATTCTTCCCTTAAATGATGTGCTTCAGGTCACTGTCTTAGCACTCTTGACACTCCACAGACTTTCTCTAGGAGGCCCCAACCATTCACGTGGGTTCAATGACTGAACTGATTGATTATGTGTCTCTATTTCTAGCTCAGCCAGACTTCATTTGACATTTCTCCTTGACTATCACAAAGATGCCTCAATCTGAAAATGTCCAAAACAACTCACCGTTCCCAACACCTGCCTTTGCCACCACCCATTAAATCTACTGTTTTTCAGTAGTCATCTCTGAGTAACAAAAACAAAAACAAACAAAAAAAACCCCTATATTTACCCAGTTTCCCCAGCCCCAAACCAACAAATCATTCCTGTGTACCCACCGCCACCTTTTATTCTTCCTACTCAGTTACCTAGTCTGTGGTTCTGACTTGAAATTCTTTCTCAAAGGTGCCCACTTTTCTCCATCCCACTGCCATGAACCTGATCCAGGCACACATCCTTAAGCTCCCAAACTACCCCAGCACCATCCTTACTAGCATTATGCATCCTCTTGATCCCTCTCCACTGCATTATCTACACTGCAGGGAGTGTAGCTCACCGTGCTCTATACCTGGACTGCCTCACAAGCTCATCTGATGCCGCCCCCGTCCCCCTTTCTATCTTCCAGTTCTACTGTATTTTTTTCAGTTCCTGACACTTGCTTGCTACACTCTTGATTCTGGCTTTTTTGCACATAATTGTCCCCATTTTCCCTTTGCCCTATCCATCTAGCTAATTCTTACTTAACTTCAAATCTCAGCTTCAACTGGGCTTTCCTGACTTTTTTTTAATTTAGTTTTTTATTGTGGTAAAAGATATACAACATAAAATTTGGCATTTTAACCATTTCTAAGTGTACAGTTCAGTAGCTTTCAGTGCATTCCCATTGTTGTGCAACCACCACCACCATCCATCTCCAGAACTTTTTCATCCTCCCAATGGAAACTCTATACCCATTAAACACTGACTCCTCATTCCCCCTCCCCTAGTCCCTAGTAACCACTTTCTACTTTCTGTCTTTATGAATTTCACCACTCTGGGTACCCTGATCCTTTATTATTAATAATATGCTCCCACATCACCCTCCACTTCCTCTTTTGTGAGAACCATGTCTTTCTTGTTTATTGAAGAGTCTTCAGAGCCTAGCAGAGTACCTGGAACATAATAAGTGTTTAATAAATATTTGTTGAATTTGACTGATAGAGGTCTGGAGATTTTAATCTGAGAAAGAGCATTTTGTAAGATTATTCTAATGATAGCAATTATTAAATTGAAGAAGAATAGATCTTCTTTGGCATTTACTTCTGTCTTTATCTCCATATAGGTGAAGATGGTGGCACATGGTTTCTTGATCTGAAAAGCAAGGGTGGGAATGCCGGATATGGACAGCCTTCTGATCAGGCAGATGTGGTGATGAACATGTCTACGGATGATTTTGTGAAAATGTTTTCAGGTGAGTTTTTAATTTTATTAGTTTACCTGTTGTTCAAGGAAAATTTAACTCCAACATTTTACTTTATCTTTTTCCAAATAATCAAGACTCATAAATGTTTGCAGCAGTGGAATCATAGCAGCTATTTATGTTGAGGAACACTTAGTTTAGGGAAGGCTATTCTTACTGTTGACTGTACTGACTCTTCTACCTCGCCCACCAAATGGGGAATTTCCTTTTTGCATGACTAAGAAGCCGATATAATGTTGGGAAGAGAGAGAGAATTCAAAGGGACTCCTATGTGGGCTTAATTATATTAGCTGGACTAAGATATCATGTTTCCAATAACGCCGTGGTCACTGGAGGCACTGAACCTAATATCGGCTCACCAAATTAGAATAAGGTCATGCTTCAGTCTTGCCAGCTGTTGTGACAGGAAACAGATACCGGCCCTCTGCCATGGCCCAGTGACCCTGCTTTCTGTGGAGTCCCTGACTTAGAGAACCTTTTGCATGATTTTCTCTTCTGCCCATTTACCTCCAACTGTGCCAGAAAATTTTTAAGGGCAATTTTCTCTATTTTCTACTCTTAGAACACTACTCCAAATAACACAAAATCTAAAAAATTAGAAGCAGCACTTTAAACTAAAGCATCAGAACATTCTGCTTGAAAGAGTCTTTCATGCAATGAATTATAAATGTTATTCACACTTGGTTCTGTTTTAATCTTTATAAACAGGATCACAGTATATTCGGTGCCCTGTAAGTCTTGCTTTCTAATTCTAATCCATGATGCTAATTGCCTACATTCTATCTGAGCCAATCTGTATATGATATACTAATGATTAAGGTTTCTTTAAAATTTCCCCTTTTTTGTTAGTGTCAATGTTTATCACAGAAAAATTATTGTAGAAAATATACTTATGAAAAAAGAAAAGAATTTTTTATCGTGTGTGTATGAAGGCGCATAAATATACATGTGTGCCTATAAAAACAGGATCATAATGTTACTACTGTTTGCTAATCTTTTTCTCTTAGTACATTATAACATATTTCAATGTTAATGAATAGTTATCTCTGTAACTATTTTTAATAGTTTGTTGTTTACTTAGTGTTTCAACAACTATTTATTTCTCCACAGAACTTAAACACAGTGTTTTGAACACATTACATGCTCAATAAATGTTGGTAAATCTGAATCTTATACATATATTTTTGAAATTAAAAACTATTTAAAATAAAAATTTATTGTCAACTTCTAAACTGAAATAATAGTAATTATATGTAATAGTTATTGTGTGATTGTTATGGGTTAAGCAATACTTCCAAGAGTCCTTTCAGATAAAATATTCTCTCCATTTTATAGCAGTAGAGACTGAGACTTTGATGAATTAAATAATAAACTCAAGATCAGATAGTGAGTAAATGGAGTCAAAATGGATTTGAATCCAAACTAACTCCAAAGCTCATGCCCTTAACTATTATGCTATTCTGCCCTATAAAGGTGAAAAAAAAAATCAAGTGACTTCTTTCTTTAATTTACATTTTACTTACGTAGCATAAACTTGAAATAATGGGTTCTCCATTTATATCTTTCTATGAATGTGCTCTTGGATTGACTGGAGGAGGTCAGCCAGCTATATGAATAATTCTTTTTAAACCTAAATTATTGTTATGAGGTGTATTTTATAGCTGTGGTTTAGATTGGGAGAAAGTGAGTTTGCTTCTTCTCTTATGTCCTGTCATTCTTACTGTTTATCCCATCTGGTTTCCTTTAAATGGGCACAATTTAGACCTTATATCCTAATAATTCTCTTTTAAGAAACTGTAGCCATTTCTATACCAAATGTATATGGTGGCTACAGTATAAATATAAAAAAGCAATTAGTAACCAAAAATAGTCAAAATCTCTCCTTTTGGCCAGTAGAGGCCAGTATATGGTAAAGCAATGATAGAAATAAAAAAAATTGAGCAAGATTACTTTACCTGAGGAGGGATATATATAGTTTTTTACACATATATACGTATCTATGTATATATACATATAATAGCTGTTTTACTGTATATACATGTATATCTATAAATATATATCTATGAATATGTATGTGTATATAATAGCTGTTTTTTAAAACTCTTTAAAACAATATTGTCGAGTTATAATTTATATACACTAACATCCAGCATTACAAGTATACATGACTTTAAGTAAATTTATAGCTGCACAACTATCACTACAATCCAGTTGGAGAACATTTTCATCACACAAAAAAATTCCCTAATGTCTCTTTGCAGTCAATCCTATTTCTACCCCCAACTTGCCCCCCAGCCAAACACTATTTGCTTTCTGTCTGCATAGATTCGCTATTTCTGAACATTTCTTATAAATGGAATCAAACAGTATATAGTCTTTTGCATCTGGCATCTTTCACTTAGCAAAAGGCTTTTGAGATTCATTTGTCTGTATGTTGTAGCTGGTATCAGTGGTTCAGTTCCTTTTTGCTGCTGAGTAGTATTCCATTATATGGATATACCACATACTGTTTATGTAGTCACCAGCTGATAGACATTTGGATTTTTTTAAGTTTTTAACTATTATGAATACTGCTGCAGTGAACACTCTCATATATGTATTTCTGGGGATCTGTGTTTTCATTTCTCTTAGATAAATTCCTACGAGTAGAATTGCTGGGTCATATGCTAAGTTGATGTTTAACTTTTAAAGAAACTACCCAACTATTTGCTGAAGTGGCTGCACCATTTTTACATTCCCATCAGCAATGTATTAAGGTTGTAGTTTCTCTATATCCTCACCAACAATTATTATCTTTTTTATAATAGTCATTCCAGTGGATATGTAAAGGTATCTCTCATTTTGGTTTTAATTTGTATTTCCTTAGTGATTAATGATGTTGAACATCTTTTCATGTGTTTGATAGCTTTTTTTTTTTTTTTTTTTTTGAGACAGGGTCTCACTCTGTTGCCCAGGGCAGAGAGGGTGGTTCCTATTATACCAGACACACATTGTGCCCTCTAGGAGATATGACCTATGTATAAAAAAGCATAATGTAAGACATAAAATCATAAATGAAAGTCAGACACACCTGACAAGTTCTCTCTCTTCAGGGAGCTCATATTTATTATATGTTGCTGTTAGCTACAGTTTTATTTTAATGCTCAACTTTTTTATACCCTAGCATTTCTGTGGTTAAAATAATGCTAAAACATACTTTTGTGTCCATATGGTATACTTTTAATGATCATTTCTTAAGAATTTTTCATTCATTTACACTGTTTGATTTTTTTTAGTTTAAACTTGAAATGTTAAAAGTTTAATGAACTTTAACAGATTGGAAAATTAACTAAAATAGATAGTATTTGTTTACCAGAATTCATTTGAGAGCCATGTATCCTTTAGTGTATAAAAATCTTTTTAGTGTAAAAAGACTTGCTATAATCTTTTGCTGATTGTTGTTTTTATGTTATCTCTTATAGGATATTGTTAACATCTAAGTCTAAGAACGGGGATTCCCAAGATACTGATATAAAAATCTGTAATAGAAATTTGTATGCCTCCGAGATTTGTAGAACTCAAGGAGCTCCTTTTTATAATGCACGTGCTTGAAGCAGTATATCCCTAAGGGCACTAATGGTTGCTTTTCCCTCTCTCATTTTCTCGTTTTAGGGAAACTAAAACCAACAATGGCATTCATGTCAGGAAGACTGAAGATTAAAGGAAACATGGCCCTAGCCATCAAATTGGAGAAGCTAATGAATCAGATGAGCGCCAAACTGTGAAGGAAAATAAAATGAAATATGTCGACTGCTATGCTCAAAAAGTAAAAAAGCTCAACAGTTAAAATCTAATGTTTGTTTTCTTCCCCCTTGTATTATAAGGCTATGCCTGTTTGTGCTAGAAAAAAAAGAATTTCTGTATCTGTAAGACTTGAAATTGTAATTAAAACAGTTGGCTAACAAACGTAAGCTTCATTAAATGGAGTTCTAAGACAGTATGTTTTTTATATTTTGAGGGTTTTGCTCACTGAGCCTTATATCTAATTCACTGTCTTCTGTCAGGAAAAGTATTATGAGCAGTCAGTCAGGCTCAAGCAATAAAAGTCACTCTTTTCAAAGCATCTTCTCATGTAAAGTGAAGCTAGTCTGTTTTAAAATTTTTAGTTTGAGATTATATATTAATGAAAATCTTAATCATGTTTTGGCTTCTTAAATCTTATTTTAAAGAAAATCTACAGTGCATTTCACAAAAATCATATAGTTTGCTTAATAAACACTACTTATGAAGACTAAATGAAACAAAAATTTTTTATTTCGTTAACTAACTTTCCAGGTGTTATCTATAGGAAAATATTATTAATGTAATTCAACTAATGGGAGCATGTATCCTTTTTAAAACTATGCAAAAAAAGTCCTAAAATAAAATAATTTTCTCCCCAGAAGTATACACTTGGCCAGCATTTTGAAATGAGAACCTTAGACTAGATGGTTGATATGGGCTGAATCATGTACCCCCAGATTCATATGTTGAAATCCTAACCCCCATTACCTTAGAATGTGACTGTATTTGGAAACAGGCCACAATTACCATTAGGATGGGCTCTAATCCAATCTGATGTCCTTATAAGAAGAGGAAGTTTGGACACAAGAAGAGACACCAGGGATGTGTGCACAGAGGAAAGACCATGAGAGGACACAGTGAGATGGTGGCCATCTGTAAGCCAGGGAGAGAGGCCTTGGAAGAAACAAAATCTGACACCTTGATCTTGAACTTCTAATCTCCAGAACTGTGAGAAGTTAATTTCTGTTGTTGAGCTACCCAGTCTGTGGTATTTTGTATGGCAGCCTTAGCAAACTAATATGATGGTTTGGGGGAAGGGAGGAGCTAAATTTTAAAAAAACTCTTGCCTTTAATTTCCATCAGTTAAAAATACTGACTGGGTACAGTAGCCCTCGCCTATAATCCTGGCACTTTGGGAGGCCAAGTGGGAGGATCACTTAGGAGTTTGAGACCAGCCTGCAAGAGCGAGACACAGTATCTACAAAAAACAGAAAAATTAGCCAAGTGTGATGGTGGCACCCATCTGTTGTGCCAGCTACTTGGGAGGCTGAGCCAGGATGGCTCTAGCCCAGGAGTAGGAGGTTGCAGTAAACTATGATGACTCCACTGCCCTCTAGCTCTGGCTATAGAGCAAGACCCTGTCTCAAAAAAAGAAATAAAAATACTGACTCAGTGTAACTCTTTTATTTCTCATCTTCCGTTCTTTAAGATTATTGTGCTATTGGCCAGGCACAGTGGCTCACGCCTGTAATCCTAGCACTCTGGGAGGCCGAGGTGGGCAGATAGCTCAAGGTCAGGAGTTCGAAACCAGCCTGAGCAAGAGTGAGACCCCGTCTCTACTAAAAATAGAAAGAAATTAATTGGCCAACTAAAAATATATAGAAAAAATTAGCCGGGCATGGTGGCACATGCCTGTAGTCCCAGCTACTCGGG
>CAUYRT010012436.1:0-18427 GCA_963574885.1 Lepilemur ruficaudatus
GACTCTGTCCTTAGCATTTGCTGCCGCCCATTTTTTACGTTATTGACATTCCACCAAGTGTGCAGAGTTATCTCTTGTGGTTTTAATTTGCATTTTCCTAATGATTCACGATATCTGAGCAATTTTTTCTTTTACATCGCAATTTATGTATCTTCTTTCTTGAACTGCCTATTCAAATATTTTGCTCATTTTTTATTGTTTGACTTTTCATTATAAATTGTAGTAATTCTAGTTCTTTATGGTATCTTAACACAAGCCTTTTGCCTGATATATATATATATAAAATAAATATTTTCTCCCATTCTGTGGCTCACTTATTGAATTTCCTAATGCTGTCTTTTAAAGAGCAAAATAGTTTCCTCCATTCAGAGAGACAAGACGGTTAACTTAGTTATCCCAAAATTTAAAAAAAAGACTCCAGTTTCTTAACAGAAAAAAAAAAACAGCAAGCTACATGGATCTGTTCCATATCATTGGAAGAAAAACACTACTTTATTTATTTCACGGTTGAAGATGAATCAGTATGGTTCCACTTAGGAAGGTTTTTATTTTCGTATCCTCATCCATCTGCAATGCGTTTGAACTGCCCGGGTCTTACTCACTGCGCTGGGGCGTGTGTGCGTGCGGCTGCCCAGGCTGAAAGCAAAGTCGCCGCTTCTCAGTGGAGAGTCAGTGTTTTCACGGTTGTTAGTAAACGGCCCTAAATTTTGCACTGTGATCCCTTATGGATGACAGAAGCTGCAGAGTGACTCTGCAAAGGTGGCGATGTGCGGGACGCAGGACCCAGGACGCAGGATGTGGGACCCAGGACCGCCTCGGTCAGACGGGAGACCTGCTTGGGGCAGGGCCACAGCTGCCGCTCGGGGAAAGCGTGACAGTCTCAGGACAGGACAGGCTGTGAAGGGCCAAAGACTGGAGAATGAGGACCGTGTCAGGAGAGGAGGACAACAAGCCCACGAGAGGCCAAGGCCAGATGTGGAAATTACCGTTACTTAACCGTGCGTGTCATAGAGGAGAGGCGGCGCGGCTCTCACACGTGCCCTTTTCTTCCTGCCAGCAGCTTGCTCTGCTATCCACACGGGTAACTACAGTTTCGGTGCGCAGCAATTCAGCTCGAAGCTGCTCTCCGTAAACAGTTCCCACTTCAATTAAAACGGCGATGGCTTCCGTGGCCTCCCGACTGTGGGCTCCGTGTGCGCCAGGCGGTCCGGTCAGCCGTGTCAGACCAAGCGCTCCCAGCTAGGTGGGCGGTCGGTGTGAACCCCACCAACATGCTGCATCCAAAAAGTAAACAACAGCACGAGAGCGGTTTGTTCTCACGACGGTGGCACCAAGAGCAGAGTGAAGCGTCTTCCTCCAGACGCCGCGAGCGAGACTGACGCCGGCCTGTACAGGGACGTCCCGCCGTGGTGTGACTGGGGGTCAGTGAGAAGCAGGCTCCCCGGCCACACGAGAGAGTTAAGCTGATCCCGTTTTCTAAGACTCGGAGGGGACGAGAGTATTTATGTTAAGAATATAAATTTGCTATTAATGCAACTTCAGCAAATCAGTGCCCAAGTCACCTGCTGGCAAAGAAAAGAGTCAGCCTAGGATAGTTTCCTCCTCTCCCTGGAGCTCCCCGGGGCACGGCTGTCCTCCTGCCACACGGAGGAGACGCTGATCTGGGACCTGCACACACGCACCTGGCGCTCCTGCTGGGACACGCTGTCCGTGTCTGCTGCGCAGTCCCTGCTGTCCTCGTGTGAGTGACGTCTCTTCCACACAAGCTCCGTTTTCTCATGCGCTTCAACACTGCAGACAACCAGGTTCTGGTTCTCATCAAACCTGCCGTTTCCGTACTAACCGCTCTGCTTCCGTGGAGTTCTTGTCCTTTTAGGGTCTTCGCCCTCTTGTCATATGCCAGAAAAAAACAGTGGTGAGAGTGCATCAGTTATCTTTTAAATCTGTTGAGAAACTCAGATAAACTGCTGCTTGTGCAACAAGCAGATTAGTAAGAATCTGGGGGTCTGCAATGTGAGATGCTTTTACAGCGTGAGGTGTCACACCCCAGGGGACTCATCACCTGGACAACAAGGCAGACAGGCACCGCCAGCTGTCAGTTATCCACTGGAGAAACTTCTCGAACAGAATAAAACCGGGACATACTGAA
This sequence comes from Lepilemur ruficaudatus, assembly GCA_963574885.1. NCBI lineage: Eukaryota > Metazoa > Chordata > Mammalia > Primates > Lepilemuridae > Lepilemur > Lepilemur ruficaudatus. The sequence goes on from CAUYRT010012436.1 coordinate 2,150, forward strand.
GAAATAAATTGAATAAGTTACTCTTAATTAGCGGCCAAAACAAAGCTGGCAAAGAGTAAATTTTTGTCAGAAACAAGAAGAAAAGTGAGAGAGAAAGGAAGGGAGGGCGGGAGGCGGGGTTTTACATTCTGCCCTTCTTTGAACAATGGATTTGGGCTACCCACATGACATTGGCATTTGTAGGTCAAAAAGAGCTGCACATTGGCCGTTTTATGTGGTTCGATCTGATCCTAGCACTGCAAAGGCTTTCCTGGGAGGTCCTCCCCAGCGCGGAGCTGGTGCCTGGCCGGGCGCCTGGCGCCCACGCGCCCCGCACGCTGCCTCTGTCTCCGTGAGGACGCCGGCCGTTTGCACAACAGAGACGCCAGCACCGGCCTCTGAAAACACCCAGCGTCTTCCTCCAGTAGGTCTGAAACATCAGGTCAGTTCTCTTTAAGCTAATGAAAAAGAATGAGCTCCCACATGTGAGAAGAATGCCTTTACACAGAACGTCAAAAATGAACAGAAATTGTTTACTGCAGAATGTTCAGACACCCCCTCTGTGGCCAGGCTTGGGACCGGGATCACATTCTTGCTTTGTTGTCTACAGAAACATCGATGCGCCAACGTTGTGCAAGCCACACGCTGAGTCATTTTGTCACGCAAATACCAAAAGAACCTCAACAGCCGTCTGATGACAGAGACTGAGCAGGCCAGAAGCCGAGGCTCCTCCTCTTCCCCTCCGCAGGCCGGGCTCGCCCGGAGGTGCCGGTGGGACCCGGAGGTGGACGGCACCTGTCCACGGCTGTGCCCCCGTGGCCTCCTCACCATCCCGCGTCCGCAGCACCCACAGCCGAGGGACGAGGGACCATCACAGAAAGCTCCTCTGGAACGAGGGGCGATGATGGGACCGCAGGGTCCGGCACACGATGACCTGGTCTCGGGTCCGAATCCCCACACTCTTCTGACCCAGTGGCAGCGAAGCCATCCCGGCCCAGGCACGGCCCGGAGACCCCACCCGGTGGCTGTCCTCACACAGACCCTGGAGGAGGCAGCTCCTCTGCGCGTGACGAACCTCTGTGTTCCGTGTTCCGTGTCGGAGGCGAACGCCTTGAGCGGGGATTCCAAGATGGAATCCCACCACGACTTTCCCTGTGAACGGCTTTCGTCAAGTGTTTGGAAAGAGGGAATAATGACAATGCCTACCAAACTCACGGATCATAGAAAGATAATAAAGTGTATTAATATGCTATTTTCATTACTGCTCTCTGATGAGGGCAGAACCACCAGTACATTATCACACCCGTTCACTGCTTGCCAATGTGCGATCACGCACAGGACAGACGACACAGAGACACCGCGCAGCGCGCCAGCTGCAGCACAGATTTCCGAGGCGCCAGCTAAGAGCAGCACCTGCTCCTCCCTCCGCCGGCTGGTGCGGAGACTGCTGTGTGCCCAGACCCAGAGAGGAGCCCCGGAGCCCGCAGCTGGCTGGTCCCTCAGCCCTGCGCAGAGGCGCCCCCAGCGCTCTGCCGTCCCACCGGCTTGGCTCTCTGCCTCCCGCTGTGGCTTCTCCAGCAGGTCCGCGCAGGCAGAGCCCGAACTGTGACCTGACCCAGCTGTCTTCTCAGCAGCGGCTGCTCCAAGACTGTTTCGTTCCTGACTCTCCCTCGATGGAGCTCTCGAATGGATTGTTTTTACATAGATTTTTTTCTTTGACATATTATTCAGCTATTATTATTTACATTAAGTAATTTTGCATTTCTTTTTCTTAGAGTCGTATTTGACATAAGTAGAATCACGACTGACTTTGGAAAAATTTATGTAAAAACAAAAGCAAGATATGACAGAAACTAGCATTTATTCTGAAAGTAATATTCAAAATTGGACACGTTAAAAACAACAAAATGTTCGGGCAGTGTTGGTGGGAATGTAAAACCATGCAGCTGCTACAGAAAACAGTAAGGCAGTCCCCCAAAAAATTAAAAATTGAATTATTAGTACCATATGCTCTGGCAACTCCACTTCCGGGCATATACCAGAAAGGGGGCAACCCAAGGGCCCACTGACAGACGAGTAAACGACATGTGGTAGACACTTGCATTGGGACACCAGTCAGACATAAAAGGAAGAATCTGACACATTACAACCTAGATGGACCTCGGACACTGTGCTACGAGAAATGAGCTGTCTCACAAGGACAGGCACCTATGACGCCGCTGACGTAAAGCACCTGGTGGCCAGATTCGCAGGCGCGGGAGGTGCAAAGGTGGTTTCCGGGGGCTGAGGGAGGAGGGCGGGAGGGCCGGTGTTTAATAGGTAAAGAGTTTCAGTTTTGCAAAAGAAAACAATCCAGAGGCGGATGGTGGTGATGGTTGCGCAAGGTGAATGTTCTTAGCACTTGTGAATGGTACCGTTGAAAGTCAAGGTGGGAAATTTTATGTTATTTATATTTTGCCACAGTTGAAAATAAAATAAAAATAAATTTTGGACGCCGTGGGCTTGCTGGCCCTGAAACTGCCCTGTCTACCTGTGTTTAGTTCTAGACAAATCGCACTGTCACAAAGGGAAATGGACTACTTAACACACGCGGATAAAAATGTCTGGAAAACTCAAGTGTTAGGAAAGTGGGAATGACTTGTGCTCAACTTGTGCTTCTCAAAAACGTTGCAACAATACGTAGCACATTGACAGCTGGTGCGTGACAATTCCAACAGGGAGCCAGGAGGGCAGCCCGTGACGTGTCCTGGGAGGTGAGGTCACAGCATGCGGCATCTCCAGAAAAACAAGCACAAACGTAGGCCGGCAGGGGCTTTGATGTGACAAAAGCCCCCGCTGTCTGGCTTCACAGAGCGGGGTGACAACACCAAGTCAGGGCATTCTCAGGCTGGTCCTGGAGCCCTCATGTGGGGGCGTCACGAGTGCAAAAGTCACTGGAGCCTTGAACTGTCCTGGAAGCTTCCTCGCTCTTCCGGGACCTTTAGAGTCTGACGTCTGCAGTCAATCCCAGGACAGCTGTTCCTCTCTGAGGCACCTGTCCAGGCGCCTGTCCTGCCTCAGTGGGACTGATCATCAGCCATGGAAGGAAAGGCCCAGAAGCCCCCCAGGCAGAGGCCACGGTCCACCAAGCAAAGCCACAGACACGTTAATCAAAAGGCTAGAACTATTAGGACAATTACTGCTTTATTTTCACTATCCAAAAGAGAATTCCCCCTCTCTCTCTGTTATTGCCTCAAAGTTTATTTATGAAACGAATACTGTTTTCTTTTTATTGAAGAATATTCTGTTTTAACTTTACCAAATGCTGTTCAGAAGTGCTGGATGCCATTTCCATTTTCCGAGGGAGAGGGACCCCGATGTGGAGCAGAAGGAAAACCTCACAAATGAGAGCGTCACACACGGGGAGGAGCTTGCAGAAAGAGAATCTGGAATAAGGCCCAAACTGTGAAATCCAGCTGCTGCGTCCGGTGGGTGACGGATGGGCCCTGGTTCTCACCCGCCACGTAGCTGCTCTCGGCACTCCTGGGCCCAGCCCCCGGGTCAGCAGTTACTCCGCTAGAAACAGCTGGAGTTTGCCATCCAGGGTGGCCGTGGCAAGCTGTAATTGAAAATAAAATACCATGTGTTTCCAATCACTGTTTATTGATTGAGAAACCTATAAGAAACGTAACACAAAAGTCTGTTTTCCTTATTTGTAACATTCCAGATCGTAAAACAAAATGCATTAACAGAGTAAAATCGATATATGTAACAGATATAACATTTCATTAATCCAAATGACATTTCATTGCTATTTTAATATTTTTAAGTTGCTTGGTCGTAGTCAACCTGCCTAAACTGAACAAAAGGGCACAAGATATCATTTTTAAATGTCTGCGTACTGTCAACCACGTCTGAGAGCTAAAGCCAAGTTACAGGAGAGGGTGGCGGGAAACAGTGGAGCAGGAACACCAGGACTCTGTCTCCCCAACGACGGCAACAAAATAATAACAAAAAAATCAAACACAGGGGAAGGGAAAGAATTTTCCTGCATAATTACCACATTATTACATTCAGTTGTCAAGTTTTCAACAAAAAAATCCTAAGGCATTCAAAGAAACTGGAAAGTATGGCCTATTCAAGAGATAAAATTAAATAACAGAAACTGTCCCTAAAAAAACACCTGATGGCAGATCCGCAGCACAAAGTGCTAGAAGAATCATAGGATGGATAAAGTCAAGAAAATGATCCATGAACATAATGGAAATACCAATAGAGAGAGAGAACCTAAAATGAAACCAAAAAGAAATTCTGGAGCTGGAAAAAGTACAATAATTGAAATAAAATATTCACTAAAGAGATTCAACAGTCGATTTGAGCAGGCAGAAGAAAGAATCTGCAAATTTGAAGATCAAACAATAGAAATTATCAAGTCTGAGGAACAGAAAGAACAAACTTTTGAAGAAAAATGAACAGAGCCTGAGGGGCCTGTGGGACATCATCCAGCGGGTCGACTGAGGCCTTGCCGGAGCTTCAGAACGGGGAGAGAGAGAAAGGCACTGAGAGGATAACTAAAGAAATAATAGTTGCAAACTCCCCAAATTTGATGACGGACATCCAAAAAGATCAATAAACTCCAAGTAAGATGAACCCAAAGAGACCCACATCAAACTTCATTTATGTCACATTATAATTAAATTTTCAAAGGCCAAATGCAAAGAGAGAATCCTGGAAACACCAAGAGAAAAGTGACTCATAACATGCAAAGGATTCTCAATGGACTATTAGCACATTTCTCATCATAACTTTGGAGACCAGAAGGCAGTAGGCTGATATACTCAAAGAGATAAGAGAAAAAATTAGGCTGATTATATTCAAAGGGCTGAAAGAAAAAATAAGTGTCAACCAAGAGTCCTATATCCAGAATAATGATCCTTTGAAAGTGAGGGGAAAAATAAGACATTCCCAAAGAAACAAATGTGAGGGAGTTTGTTACCACATCCCTGCCCTGCAAGAAATGCTTAAGAGAATCCTGCAAGGTGAGTTAAAAGTAATTTCAAACCATATGAAGAAATAAAGGTCTTATAAAGGTAAATACATGGGCAACTATGAAAGCTAATATTATTGTAACAACACTGTGTAAATCCACTTTTTGTTTTCTAAATCATGTAGAAGACTAATCTATTTTTAAAAACCCAATGATTAGTCTAAAAGCTAGCATTATTGCAACGTTGGTTTGTAATTCCACATTTTGTTCTGCATAGTGGTTGCACTAATTTATATTCCCACCAACAGTGTGCAAAGGTGTCCCTTTCTCCACATCCTTGAAAGCATTCTTTATTGCTTTTTGTGTTTCTCTGATGACTAATGATGTCGAGCCTTTTTTTCATGCACCTGTTGGCCATTTGTATGTTTTCTTTTGAGAAATGTCTATTCATATCCTTTCCCTATTTTTTAATTGGATTATTTGATTTTTGTTATTGAGTCATTGGAGCTTCTTATAAATTCTAGTTATTAATACTTAGATAGGCAGTTACAAATATCTGTGGTTAGTTTCTTCCCTTTGTTGATTGTTTCCTTTACTGTACAGAAGCTTTTTAGGTTGATGTGATCCCATTTGTCCAATTTTGCTTTGATTGCCTGTGCTTTGGGGGTATTACTCAAGAAGTCCTTGCCCAGACCAATGTCCTAAAGTGTTTCCCCAAATGTTTTCTTTTAGTAGTTTCATAGTTTCAGATCTTAGATTTAAGTCTTTAATCCATTTTATTTTTGTATACGGCTAGAGATAAGGGTCTCATTCTTCTGCACGTGGATATCCAGTTTTCCCAGCACCATTTATTGAAGAGACTGTGCTTTCCCCACTACATGTTTTTGGCAACTTTGTCAAAGATAGGTTCACTATAGATTTATGGATTTATTTCTAGGTTCTCTGTTCTGTTTCATTGTTCTGTGTGTCTGTTTTTAGGCCAATACTATGCTGTTTTGGTTACTATAGCTCTATAGTACAATGTGATTCCTCCAAATTTGTTCTTTTTGGTCAGGTTGGCTTTGACTATTCTGGGTCTTTTGTTGTTCTATATAAATTTTAGGATTCTTTTTCTATTTCTGTGAAGAATATCATTGGTATTTTAATGGTGATTGAATTGAATCTGTAGATTGCTTTGGGTAGTATAGACATTTTAACAATACTGATTCTTTAAATCCACAAGTATGAAATATCATTCCATTTTTTTGTGTCCTCTTCAATTTCTTTCATCAGTGTTTTATGGTTTTAATTATATAGGTCTTTCAATTCTTTGGTTAAGTTTATTCTTAGGAATTTTATTTTATTTGTAGATATTATAAATGATATTACTTTCTTGGTTTCTTTGTCAGATTGTTTACTGTTGGCATACAGAAATGCCACTGATTGTTGTATACTGATTTTGTTTCCTGCAGCTTAACTGAATTTGTCTGTCAGTTCTAACAGTTTTTTGTGGAGTCTTTAGATTTTGCTAAATATAAGATCGTATCATTTGCAAACAAGAATAATTTGGTGACTTCTTTTCCAATCTGGATGCCCTGTATTTCTTTTCCTTGTCTGATTGCTCCAACTAGAACTGCCAATACTATGGTGAATAACAGTGGTGAAAGTGGGCATCCTTGTTTTATTCAAGATCTTAGAGGAAAGGCTTTCAGTTTTTCCACATTCGGTATGATACTCACTGTGGATCTGTCACATATGGCTTTTATCACATTGAGGTAAGTTACTTCTATACCCAGTTTTTTGAGAGTTTTTTTCATAAAGCAATGTTGAATTTTATCGAATGCTTTTTCAGCATCAATTGAAATGATCATATAGTTTTTCCCTTAATTCTGTTGATATAATGTATCACACTGATTGATTTGCATATGTTGAAACATCCTTGCATCCCTGGGATGAATCTCACTTGATCATAATCAACAATCTTTTTAATGTATCATTGAATTTGGTTTGCTAGTATTTTGTTGATGATTTTTGCATCTATGTTCATCAGAGATACTGGCCTATAGTTTTCTTTTTTTTTTTGTTATGTATTTGGTTTTGGTATCAGGGTGATGCAGGCCCCTAGAATGAGTTTGGGAGTATCTCCTCATCCTCAATTTTTTGAAATAGTTTAAGTAGGATGAATATTAGTTCTTCTTTGAATGCTTCGTAGAATTCAGCAGTGAAACCATCAGGTGCTGGGCTTCTCTTTGATGACAGACTTTATTACTGCTTCTATTTTGTTACTTGTTACTGTTTTATTCAGGTTTTGAGTTTCTTCCTGGTTTAGTCTTGGTAGGTTGTATGTGTTAGGAATTTATCCATTTCTTCTAGATTTTCCAGATTACTGGCATATAGTTGCTCATAGTAATCTCTAATGATCCTTTGGATTTCTACAGTGTCAGTTGTAATGTCTCATTTTTTATCTTGTATTTTATTTATTTGGGTCTTCTCCCTTTTGTTCTTCATCTGGCTAAAGATGTGTGAATTTTGTTTATCTTTTTAAAAAAAACAGGTTTTCATTTTATTGACCTTTTTAATTATTTTATAGCTCTCAATTTAAGTTCTGCTCTGATCTTTATTATTTATTTTCTTCTACTAATTTTGAGTTTGGTTTGCTCTTATTTTTCTAATTCTTTGAGATATATCTTTAGGTTGTTTATTTGAAGCTTTTCTACTTTTTTTATATAAGCACTTATTGCTACAAAATTTCCTCTTGTAACTGTTTTGTCTATATCCCATAGGTTTTCCTATGTTGTGTCTTCATTTACATTTTGTTATGAGAATGTCTTAATTTCCTTCTTAATGACCTGCATGACCAGTGGGTCAATCTCTTCCTTGACCCACTGGTCATTCAGGAGCAGATTGGTTATGTTTGTATATTTTCCAGTGTTCCTCTTATTATTGATTTCTAGTTTCATTCATTGCGGTCAGAGAAAATATTTGGTATGATTTCAATTTTTTTGAATTTTTTTAAGACTTTTTTGTGGCCTGGCATATGGTCTGTCCTTGACAATGATCCATGAGCTGAGGAGAAGAACATGTATTCTGCAGCTGTTGGATGAAATGTTCTGGAAATATCTATTAGGCTCATTTGGTCGATAGTACAAAATAAGCCCAATGTTTCCTGGTTGATTTTCTGTCTGGATGATCTGTCCAATGCTGAAAGCGGAGTGTTGAGGTGTCCAGTGGTTTTTGTACTGGGGTCTGTCTCTCTCTTTAGCTCAGCTTTAGCAAATGGTGGTGGGCCATAAAAGATTCAGAAATAAAACTTGCACCTGATGCACCCAAGTGTGTGGGTGGAGAGAGACGACACCTGCCGCAGGACATCACGCCTACTCAGCAATCGAGACACGCTAGCGCCCCGCGCTCTCCCCGCCCAGCGTGCTGGCAGCAGCCACGGTCAGCCGCTCACACACGGCTCTTCCCACAGCCGCCTGGCGTATCCACACATGCTGCTGCTGCAGAAAAATGTGTCCCCCGACCACCTCGGCTTTTCCAAACCAGCACATTTCTTCTTTTCTAAGATACTGTTAGTTTTAAGGTGTCCCAATAATATCTTAGGTGGCATCTTAGTCTGTTTGGGCTGCTGTAACAAAATACCTTAAACTGGGTAATTTATAAAGAAGATAAATGCACTGATGACAGCTCTGTAGGCTGGAAGTCTAAGATCAAGGCATCAGCAGACTCATATCCAGTGAGGGCTGTTCTCTGCTTCCCGGATGGCAACTTCTTGCCACATCCTTACATGGCGGGAGGGGTGGGGGCGTTCCCTTCAACCTCTTGTATAAGGCATTAATCCCATTCATGAGGACTTAAGCACTGTCTAAAGGCCTCACCTCTTAATACTATCACATTGTGTATTAAGTCCCAATATAGGAAATTTGGAGGGACACCAACGTTCAGACCATAGAAGGTTGTGTATCACCAATCATTCAGTAGCTTCATAGGCTGATAATTTTTTAGGTTGACATTGATGAGTCTTTGCTTTCACCGTTCATTAAGTGACTCAAACATCAAAAATATATAAATAACAATAAGACACTTTTTGAGTGTTTACCACATACAGGCAATGCCCTAAGTCTGATACATCGATACACATACAATCTACATTAGAACAGACTTGCAGAGCCATTAGAAGTAGCACAGAGAAGAACCTGGACTCCTTATAACTTGGTTAAAATGTGTAAGTACCTTCCACAGTTTCAGGGTAGTGATTATAAAGGCTCTGGAGTCAGACTTTGGTTCTCCCACTCTCTGCTGCATAATCTGGGGTAGGTCACTTAATTCTCTTTACCTCAATTTAGAATAAATATTGTGATAATAATATAACCTATTTTGAAGTTATAAGGATCAAATTCGTTAACATATGTAAACCCTCTGTTATAGTACCAGCACACAAAAAACACTCAACAAATGTCAAGAGTTATAGAACAATGACAGATAGATACAGATCTCCGGAAGACCTATGCAATTTTCAGACTGAGTGTACAATTTACATAATCCTAAGAGTAATAGACTAAGGTTTATAGAGCAGATTTTGGCCTGAGAGTACATATTGTTCTACAGGGAGAAATTAATTCTTATTTCAAAGCTAAAAAAAAAAAATCTGACTTCATGTTGGAGCAAAACTGCATTTATTTACAAGTCCCCAAATAATTTTATACTCATAGGCATGTATCGAATTTATTTTAAAATTTCTTTTTTAACTTGATTGTATGAGACACAATAATGTTAAACCACACACATTCTGGATTTTTAAAAAACAAGGCTTATCTGTTCTGCATAACTCAATCTGCATAACACTGCTACACATTTCATACTGTTGACATCTTGGAACGTTAACAGTTTGGTTAGGACTGCTCTTGAAACAACACAAAAATACTTTTCAGATAGCTGTGGCACTTCTATTTCCAAACTCTTGAACCATTAAGAAAAAGGGAAAAGCAATAAAGAAAAAGCAATTAAATCCAACAGATAAACATATTAGTTCTTACGGGAATTTGGCTTGGATCTGGCTAGGAATTTAACCTCTTAATGTCCAGTCTGTCAAATTAAGTGGGTTATCTGCTGCGACCCCAGGTGCCTGTCTGTACTGGTTGGTCCCTGTGTGGCAGGTGCCAGTTGGTAGCTGAAAAGAGAATGGGGCAAGAGGATGGAGGCTTCTCTGAAGGCGCCAAAAACAAAAAATAGATCTGGGGGATGAGGAAGAACCAGAGGCACAGACCCGAACATCACCAGGACTTTGTTTCCGTTGCCCACATCTGTTCCTCGATACATGCTTTTCCTACTCTTCTTTCTCTTTGGAAATCAGGTGTTTCTAATTCTCCAATCCACGTGGCCAGAGGCAACAAAACAAACTAGATGAACAGCAACAAAGAACCTGGATCACATTGACCATCACACGTTTCAGCCTCAGCCTCTGTTTCTCCCAGTTTCGGTTTCAAAATTTGACCCACCTGCAGCCAGGTGAGTCGTAGCTGCCCCCATGCGGTGTGGCAGGTGGAAGTTTCCCAGAAAAGCAGTTAGACTGAGAGACAACCTCGAGGGACAGGAACGATTCCTTTCCTAAAGTACAATGTGAATATCCCCATAGAGTAAATGCCTGGTTTCAGCGGAAGCAGGACCACTTGTTTCACCATTACACATTCCAAACTCTGGCTGTTACTGAAAAGGACTCACAGTTCTGAGGCTTACCTAGGACTCTATATATATATAATTGACCTGGCAAAAAAAAATAAGGAGAAAAATGAGAGAGACAAAGTTACAGTGATTAAATTTATAAGGTAAGATAGAGGTTACAGTCTATATGTCCTGAGTAAATCCCTGGTTTCTGTTTTAAAAAAAAGTGGAGTGACATAGGATTTAGTGGTTGTATGTACGATTTAAATATCTCAGTATAAAAGGTAAAATATAAGTAGAAGAAAATGTAGGATAGTATCTTTGTGAACTATGCTTAGGAAAAACTTCTTAAAAGTTGCTGCAAAAGACATTATTTGGTTCTTTTTTATGTCTGAGTAGTACTCCATGGTATGTATGTGTATGTGTGTCTGTGTACACACACACACGCCACATTTTCTTTATTCACTCCCCTGTTGATGGGCACTTAGGTTGATTCCATATCTTTGCAATTGTGAATTGTGCTGTGATAAGCATTTGGTTGCACATGTCTTTTTAATATAAATGACTTCATTTCCTTTGGGCAGATATCCAGTAGTGGGATTACTGGATCAAATGGTAAGTCTACTTTTAGTTCTTTGAGGAATCTCCATACTCTTTTCCATAGAGGTTTTACTAACTTACATTCCTACCAACAGAGTATAAGCATTCCATTTTTATCATATCCACACCAGCATGTATTGTTTTGATTAATGGCCATCTGACAGAGGTATGATAGTATCTCATTGTGGTTTTAATTTGCATTTCCCTGATGATTAGTGATGCAGAGCATTTTTTCATATGCTGGTTAACCATCTGTATGTCTTCTTTTGAAAAAAATCTATTCACATCTTTTGCCCATTTCTTAATTGGGTTATTTGTTTTTTTCTTGTTGATTTGTTTGAGTTTCTTGTAGATTCTGGATATTAATCCTTTGTCAGATATTTAGTTTGCAAATATTTTCTCCCATTCTGTAGGTTGTCTGTTTACTCGGCTACATTATTTGTTTTGCTGTGCTGAAACTTTTTAGTTTAATTAAGTCCCATTAATTTATTTTTGTTATTGCTGTATTTAGTTTTGGGGTCTTAGTCATAAATTCTTTGCCTAGCCCAATGTTTATAAGAGTTTTTCCTTTGTTTGTTTTCCTCTAGAATTTTTATGGTTTCAGGTCTTACTTTAAGTCTTCAATCCACCTTGAGTTAATTTTTATATATGGTGAGAGATAGGGATCCAGTGTCATTCTTCTGCATATGGCTCTCCAATTGTCCAAGCACCATTTATTGGGTAGGGCATCCTTTCCCCCACTGTATGCTTTTGTCTACTTTGTCAAAAATCAGTTAGTTTTAGCTATATGGTTTTATTTATGAGTTCTCTATTCTGTTCCATGTTCTGTACCATGCTGTTTTGGTTACTATAGCCTTGTAGTATAATTTTAAGTCAGGTGATGTGATGTCTCTGGTTTTGTTCTTTTTCCTTAGGATTACTTTGGTCATTTGGGCTCTATTTTGATTCCATGTGAAATTTAGGATTGTTTTTTCTAATTATGAGAAAAATAACATTGGTATTTTGATGGGAATTACATTGAATCTGTAAATCACTTTGGGCAGTATGGATATTTTAACAATATTAATTCTTCAGATTCATGAATGTGGGATACTTTTCCATTAGTTTGTGTCATCTATGATTTCTCTCATCGTGTTTTAAGGTTCTCCTTGTAGAGATTTTTTGCCTCCTTGGTTAAGTATATTTCTGGGTATTTTATTATTTTATTTTATTTGTTTCTATTGTAAATGGTATTGATTTCTTGATTTGACTCTTAGCTTGACTGTTATTAGTGTATACAAATGCTGATTTGTGTACATGAATTTTGTAAATTGAAACTTCACTGAATTTACTTACACTATGTTGAATAGAAGTGGTGACAATGGGCATACTTTTCTTATAGAGGTTTAAAATGTTCTCCATGTTTATTTTATTTATTTTATTTTATTTTATTTTGGAAGGCCTTCAGATCATGATCCATGGTTATTATTTTTTTTTTCAGTTAAGCTCCTAGATACCTTCAAACATGAAGTATTACCATAAAAGAAATCTTATTTTTAATTTTAGTTAATTATTGCTGGTGTTATTGACCTAGATATTGCATGCAGCAACATTGCTGAATTATATTAGTTCTAATAGCATAATGATTCTGTTGTTTTTCCCAGCTAAATTAATCAAATCATCTTCAAATAATGAGAGCTTTCTCTCTTTTCCACCAGTCCTCTCGCTCTCATTTTCTTTCTTTGTTGTGTTGCTGGATCTCTAGTACTACGTCAAAAGGTATTGCAAGGCAGTTATCTTTGCTACATTCTGATCTTAAAGAAAATGCATGTGAAATTTCTCCATTAAATATAATATTTGCTATAAGTTTTGCCATAGAAACTTTACCATATTAAGAATCTCCTTTTTATTCCCACTGTGAAAGATTGTCTTCTAAATCCTAAATATTGATAAACTTAAATGTGTTTTCAGCATATATTGAGATAAAATATTTTCTCTTGATTTTATCAAAGTAGTGAATTAGATCATTAGATTTTCTAACATTTCTGACACCAAACCAACCTTGCATTTGGGAATAAACCCTACTTAATGAGGGTGCATTTTTAAGAACACTGTTGAATTCAATGGGCTCATACTGTATTTGGGATTCACGTAAGGCTGTTCATAGCTGAAATGGGCCTATGATTTCCTTTTTTGCATTATATTTATCTGGTGTTAGCATAAAAAATACCCTACCCTCATTGTGAAAACAAGTGGGAGTCTCATACATTTCTGGTGGGAATGCAAAATTGTACAGATAGTTGGAAAACATTCTGGCTGTTTTTAAAAAGTAAAACATACTTAATATATGCCCTAGAAATCTCATATGTATTTTACCCAATAAAAATAAAAATATATGCTCATGTAAAGAGTGCTTTATGAATATTTCTAGCAGCTTTTTTCACAACAGACAAAAATTGGAGCCAATCAACACACACACACAGACTGGAGGCTGGACGCACGAACTGTGACGTATCCTCACAACGGAGCGCTGCTCGGCAGTGCGAGGACTACGAGACTGGGACGAGTCTCGGAAGCTCTGTGCTGAAGGAGGAGACGCACACACTAAATACATGCCATGTTTTTCAACTCATATGACTTTCTCAAGAGACAAAACTGGAGGGGACAGAAGTCGAGGCCGTGCCGGCCCACGGCTGGGGCTGTCGCTGCAGGGGCCACACAGTCTCCCCGGGGGGCGGCTCCCTCCCGCCACGTGACTGCCCGCAGCTGCAAGTTCCCGTTCAACTCCGCAGCACAAGGGTGAATTTTACTGTATGTAAATTATATACCAACAAACTTTAATTTTAAACAAACAATAAACGTTAGCACATGTTGAATAAAATAATGCACATCAAGGGAGTTGGCAAAAGATTACTCGAAAGAAATTGTGTCCAAAATTCCTACTGAGTAATAAAACATGCCTTTGCATTCAGAGACATGCGAAAGCTACACCACTAACAAACCAATGTCATTTGTACCTCGGGTTAAGTGGGACTTGCTTAGGCAATAACACTTCATTATGAAAAATTATAAACATGCTATAAACCAGATTTTTAATTCCTTATGTGCCTACAATGAAGCAATCTTGAAACTCAATGATCAAAAAACAAATGTGGAAAAAAAAGTTGATTGCCATTTCTAACAGAGACTGAAGAACGGGGAAACATCAGGTTTGTGTTCCAGGTTACGCATGTGGGCTTCCCCTCGCACCTGTAACACCACCTCTCGAGCCCACCTGCACGGCGCAGGTCGCTGAGGTCTCTGCCCACCACCTGCGCCCGGCCGCCGCCTGCACGGGCTTCCCGCTTCACCCATCTTCAACTGCTCTGTTAGGAGACCGAGTTTTAAACACATCCTTTTTCTCAAGCGTCTTCATTCACAGAGAACCATCTTCCAAGTTTGCAAAAAGAGGCTCAATCACACCCAAATCTAAGCACAGCGACTGTTCTCTGAAATCTGGTCCCACACAGCCTTCCTGCTTTCCTTATTCCCTAAACAAATCCGTGTGTCCCCCGGGAAGGGACAGCTGCACGGCACAGTGACTGAGGGCACAGGCCGGCCCCACAGCATGGGCTCAAGTCATAGCACCGCCATTCCCCAGACGTGTCACCTAAGGAAAGCCACCTCCCCGCACCTGCCTCAACTTCGTCTGCAGCATGGGGGTAATAACAGCACCTGCTCGGAGACTCACTCTGAGAACGAGTTAGTACAAAGTCTCAGAACAGCACCTGGCTGACAGCAAACCCCGTCATGTTTACGACGTGCACATCGACCTCCTCTGTGAGTAGGGACAGGCCAGGGACATCTCCTCCTCTTCCGTCAGGACGTGGGAGGATGGTGCCAACAGCGCCAAGTCTACCTGCGCGCGGCGAGCACGGCCTCGAGGAGGCAGAGGGAAAGCACCGGATGAAGGGGAGGAGGGGCAGGGACCGGAAGGGAGGCTCTACCTGGCTCTGGGGGCCACAGGCAGTCACCCCTGGCCTGGCGCGTGGCCTGTGGGGAGCTGAGCCCTCGCTGGCCGTGACGTCTGCTGCTCCCGCCATGCCAGGGCGTTGCTTGGAAGGGGGCAAACCCCACGCGTGAGGCCACAAGGGGAAGGGGGTGACTGTGAATAACCAAAAGTGCTCCGTGAGTCTCCCTTAACGCCCAAAACGTCCCGACACACCACTGTTCCTGCATGGACATGGCCTAAGATCAGCCTGTTCAAAAATCTGGCCCTCTGGTTATCTACAAACCAGCCTTTCACGAGATGTGTTTTCTGAATGTGAATGGACCCCAAACTCAGCACATCCTTGCAGAAACTAGGAAAATCCTCACATGTACAGTGAGCGTGACCAAATCCCTACTTCAATCATGGTTAAGAGTTTGGAATTTTAAGGACGATCGATGAAAAATTGCCATGAAAGTAACACGTTCCATCTACTTTGCTTAAAACTCTGATTTGAAAATTGCCCCACTGGCTGAACCCTCCTACCCCGATAAACCCGTCTCCCTCTCCATCCCCTCCCAGCCGGAGGTCATGAGAAAGTCACAGAAACCGGAACATGAAGTCATGGACAGGGAAATCCACTTTCCCTAATTCCCTGGAGTCGTTCCTGTTTGTTAACACTGCACAGAGGCAGAAAAACCCAAACATGTTAAATGAAGAGAGACCCACGGCACTGCTCCATTCTGATGGGCCTGGAGCCTGCCTGATTGAAACACGGCACGCGGTCCTGCGTGGAAGCGTCCACGGCGGGGCTGTGGTTTAGAAACGCAGCCAGCGTTGGCCCATCTGCAAGCTATGGTGGGTGAGGGCAAAGTTCTGAAACAGCGGCACGAAGAAACTACTATTCAGCCTCATCAAAACAAAGGATTTAGAAATGAGGGGAGACTTCCAAATGCTGCCTCACGTGGAACACGAACGACGTGCTCAGAGCCACCGCCCCACCCGCGTTCTCCTCCCGAGAAAGGAGGAGACGAGCAGCGTCTCCGTCTGGCCACGGCCACGGCCAATTTCCTTTCTGCGCGCGGACAGAATGATAGCTGGTTTTGACCTTTTTTGATCCATTATTAAAACCTCTTTGTCCTCTGAC
>CAUYRT010012441.1:0-100198 GCA_963574885.1 Lepilemur ruficaudatus
TAAGAATATACTGAAATCCAAACTTAAATGTTGTAAGGCAGCTTCAAGTCACAGGAGAGAAATTCAGTGATAAAGAGCCATTGCAGAATGAACTCTGGGATTCATCCACAAGAAGGAGAAAAAGGAAATGGAAATAAAATATCACCACTGTAGCCTACATGGAGTGCTGAGAAACTGAAAGAGAAAGCCTTTTAGAGTAACTAGAAAAAGAAGTAAACACTTCCAAAACAGTGAAGACCCTCCCTTGGTGATTTTCCTTTGAGCTTTTCTAATCTTTTTAAAAGAAAATTCTCAGGAAAAAACAAAACAAGTCGGAGAGAAAATGTAAGAAGAGAGGGAGCCCCACAGAAATGGTGACAGAGCTGCTTGCTGGTCTGAGGAGCGAGGTTTCCTGAGGCAGGTTAGGTCCAGGTCCTTGGCTACTGAGAGCACCAGCTAACAATGCCCCACCTGCCCGGCATCTCAGGAGGCCACACTTCCTAAGCAGATGACTTGTTCCTCTGAGGATTTCCCCAAAGCCCGATGCTGGAGAGTTATTTAGGTACAAGTGGAAGCTTCCTGAATTTCAAAACTCGCCCCCAGAATTTACTTTTCTCATGGAAAAAACAGAGATCTGAATCACAGCAAATGTCAGCCCTCTTTAACTGGGGATGGATCAGTCATGAAACCCGGTGGGACTGGTATATTCTTCACAACACAGGAGGCACATTACTTCCTTTGAAAGTAGCAACAGTTGTCTCATCTCATGTAAATATGATGTAAACATAATTTAAAAAAAAACAAGCTTACGTATAAACATGACCTAGAAAGTGCTGAATAAGACCTCAATTATATTACATTAATATAAATGAACATATATATTTAATTTCTTCTTAGATATCTTCACAGTCTACTAAATGCAAATAGAACTCTTTCTGACAACTAAACTCCAGCAGGATGGAAGCTAGGAGTTTCCAAAAGTGATTCTCCAGGAAGAGACAAACTCTTTCCTTTCATAGATTAATAAGCATTAGTTCTAATGAATGCTGAATTGAAATGATTTTCTTATACGGTATAAATTATCAGCTGAGAATTCATCTTGAATAATGGTATTACAACATATGTCAAAAATGTGTTAATCAGTGTAATAGAAAAGGTGACAATGTGTTCTCTCAACCATCTAAAGGAGAGCTGTATTCATCTCAGCCTATATTCTAAGTCTCGTGTGATGTTTAAACAGAATATATAAAAATGATTAAAATATGCCGTTCTTGGAGTAAAGGAAGCAAGCAGGTGTAACTAGAGTGAAAAAAAAAAAAAAGAAGGCACTCAGTTAAACCCAAATGCAGGGTGTGCCTTCCAAAGTTCTCACAGGTTGAGCACCTACTGTGTACCTGCTAGCTGTGCTCTCTCAGTACTCGGTTGTCACTACACCCCTGCAAGATGAGGAAAACAAGTTTTACAAGGTGGAAGCAACTTGTCCAAGGCTACATAATCAGTAAGTGGCAGAGGCAACATCAAACCCCAGTCTGACTGTAGAGTCCATCTACCTTTCCTTCTGCTATGCTGCCCCAGCAAAGGGTCCTGTACCACACAGGACAGCCCTCTAAGTTCAGGCTGTTAGCATTCTCTCTTAATTGTTCAACATTCTTTGGAAGATGTCTTCAGGTTGTCTTTATTTGCTGGCTCTCAGTCATTCTAGCCTACATTGGCGGTCTCTTGCTGTCAGCATAGGGCTTAGCCTTTGGAGGTGGACTGACATGGGAACAAACTCCACCTCTGCCCCATGTGACCTTGATCAAGCTATGTCATCTCTCTAAGTCTTGAGCTTTCACCTGTGAAATGGGAATAGTTACAGGTATCTCTTAGGAGTTCATCTCAAAATGAAGTAACTAGCACACATTGAGCTTTCCATCAATGGAGGAAAGCTATCCTCATGGCTGTGGCCTGTAATCAGTTATGCTTTTGCCCTATAATTAATATTTGTACCACACTGTTGTCACCTGTTTTCTGTTGCTATAGCAGAATACCTGAGACTGGGTAATTCATAAAGAAAAAAGGCTGATTTGGCTCACAGTTCTGAAGGCTGGGAAGATCAAGATCTGGCAGCTGCATCTGGTGTGGGCCTCATGCTGTGTCATAACAGGGCAGAAAGCATCACATGGCAGGAGCGTGTACAAAAGAGACCAAACGCAAGAGCAGCCTTGCTTTATAACAACCCACTCTCATGGTAACTAATTCAGTGCTATGACAATTAACCCCACAAGGAAGATATCAATCCATCTTAATACCTTAATCATTTCCTAAAGGTGCCACCTCTCACCACCACCACATTGGGAACCAAGCCTCCACATGAGTTTTAGAAGGGCACAAACCATATTCAAACCACAGCATATGCTGTCCCAAGTTTCCAACCTTCATCTGGACCCATTTTTTCATTATCTCCTTCATGGAACTGGCACTTTAGAATTTCATCCTGTTTAAATGCATGGAACAAGTCCGGGAAAGAGAAATATGGAAAGGAAGAGAGGACAAAGAAAGAGAGAATGGGAGGCGAGACAGCCATCATTGTCTCGAAAACTTAAGTTCTTGGCAAAATAATGCCATTTCTCACCTCACTTGTCAAACTTCCAAAATATGCGCTAAGAAATGGGTTTTACTCATAATAACAAAGGGTCAGCCCAGTGGGCTGCAGGTCTTTTCATCAGTGAGGAGTTGAAGCGAAAGCTACATGTTCATGAAAGATAAATGAGCTTTCATTATTTAATCAAGGTAAAAATACCCCTTCTTAATAGGGCTTCTTCCCTTTTCTATGGCACCAAAATTTTATATTCTCTGGAAAACCCATCTTACCAATTACTCCAAGAAGCCTTTCCTAACTCCTACACTGATTGCTCTCTTCCTTTCTTTCCCTTTCTGTTGAACTAAGGCTTCTGTGTCACTTTCTCCTACATTGGTTTAAAAGCTGAATTTCTTTGCTGATTAACTGATGTATGAGTGGTTGCCTTCCAGTCTAGATGGAATGCATGTCAGCCAATGGACAGAAAGCCCAGAGGGCTGTGCCTTCTGCTTTCTTTACTTCACCTCAAACATTCTGTAGCTAGTACATACCAGGCATACAGTATATTACTCAGTAAATGATGCCCAAAATAATAGTCACTTAAAGAATTGCTCAGACGACTACACAAAAGGCTTACGGTATGCCCAGAATGTTGTCTTACTGAGTTAAGGTAGATACTCTCACTTAGTCCAGCATGCACAGTGCTGAGAAAGCATGAATGACATACTTGGGAAACAACTCCCACCCCATCAGACTATTAAGAATAGCAAGTTGTTTCTTCAGACAGATGCCTGAGCTTGGGCCTTAACAGAAAGCCAATAGTAAAGTGAAAGGGCTCCCAGAAGACACACATTTCCTTCTGGCTTCTGCTAAAGGAGCTTTCCCAAAGCAATAGGTAAAAGATGCTTTCAACATTTCAAATAGCAAAGGCAGCTGATCCGTGAAGCAATCGCTCTGGAATCCTGTGCATGTCTCCAGAATGGAAGGCAGATCCAATGTGACAACTGCCAGGTGAAAATCACAGAAGCATAATATTATACAATTTGATTTTTAAGGCAGAATGTTCTACATCCTCAGGTTGCCAGCCAGATAAAACATCTGTGAAGAACAAATTCACATTTACACATGGAGTTTCCTCACCTTTAAATGTTTTTGTAAAAGTTAGAAACTTTGGAAGTTAAATCCCTCAACATGTTCTTTAAAACTATAATTTTACAAGTTAATTGTTTCAAAATACCAAAATAGTCAACTTTGACATCAACTTAACAGAATCTTAAAATATTAGTGTTGAGATATCCATGAGATATTTTCTGGTGCAATTCCCTCTGTTTACAGATGAAAAAAATTGAAACTTAGAGGGATACATGATCTGTCCAAGTTCACTCCGTTAGCTGATATCAGAAACAAGACATGGACTCAGAGTACATCAATTGCTGTGCTTTGCAACTCAACTTATCTGCATGTTCTGATCTATTAATGTCTGGAAGCCACATGAGCTTTCTGAGCAAGCTACTCAACTTCTCTTAAAATGAAATGAATAACTCCTATTTCATAGGAAAGTTGTGCTAATTAAATTCGATAGTGTGTGCAGCACATTGCCTATCATAGTCCTTCATATATGGTAGCCGTTGATCATTATCATTACAATTATTACTATTACTACCCAACATACAGTCTAAGCCTCGCACAGTTTACCAACTGATCACAAGTGAGCCTGGATATGTTTTAGGAGATCACTTTTCATCAGCAAATGGAGACTGGAGTTGGATTTCCCACTGTTGGCTGAGTTCCCAATAAGTCTAGGGTGAGCCTCTGATTGCTAGTCCCTATACCAAGCTTTGGCCTTCCCCTCCAGGCTGCAGCATGACAGCCTCATGGCCAAGTAGAAAGAGCATGGGTTTCGAACCAGACAGTCCTGGATCTGAATCCAGGTCTGCCACTTATTATCTGGTTGACCTTGGATTAATTATTTAATTTTACTGAGCATCAGTTTTCCAATATCTTAGATAACATAAGAAAAAGTATTTACATTGAAGAGTTTTTAGAGATGATTATATAAGACAATGTCTGCCAAATACCCAATGTAGCACTTGACAATGGTAAGCATTCAACCAAAAGTAGTCATTATTATTATGAATATTCCTTATCTGTACTGATAAGGCTTCTGTCTCAGGTTCTGAAATATTACGAACAGGACTGGACCTCTGCCATGAAGCCCAGCCCACTTTGCTGGGACTCTGTTCTCACGGGGACCTTTCTCAAGAAGGACTATCTGGAACCAGGAAACAACTACCCATTGGACCCTGAACAACACAATAAGTTAGAAACTCCAGCAGCCATGTCTCTCACAGCTGACAAGACCCACTTCACTTGGCCCCTGCACTGGTAATAGTTATTTTATTATCTACTCTGTGGCAGGTGATATATTAAATGTCTTCCATACAAAATCACTAGTCCTCTGAAAGAGTCCATGAACTCATTTAATGAATGCTATTTTGCAGATAAGAAAACTGAGGCTCAGAGATGTTAAAATGTTATGCTGAAGGTCACAGAGCTGATAAAACTCCAAAGTCTGCTCACCTGCCACCAGGCCCTGTTGCTTCACATTCACTGAGCTCCACACTCATAGACCTCACCTATCCCCAGCATCTTCTTCTTCCTATATGGTGGTCCTGTAGGATCCATTAAAATAACTTGATTCCTTGGACAGATCCTACCATGTCCTTCTAACAGAATTATGTTACCCCCTCAAGATGTTACAAGCCTTGAGTGTTCTATATCTATATATTTTTCTATAAAGAACCAGACACTAAACATTTTAGGCTTTGTGGGCTATATAGTCTCTCTTGCAATCACTCTACTCTCCCACTATAGTGCACAAGAAGATATAGACAATGCATAAACAAATGAACTTGGCTATGTTCCATTAAAACTTTTTTTTTTTTTTTTTACAAAAGTAGGCAGCTATCTGTATTTGGCCTGTGGTCTGTATTTGCCAACTCCTGCTCTTTATGCTTGCTAGTGGTCCATGCACCAGTAGCAACAGCATCACCTGGTCCATCATCAAAGTGTGGTCCATTCACCAACAGCATTAGCATCACCTAGGCCATCATCAAAGTGTGGTCCATGCATCAGCAGCATTAGCAATACCTGGAAGCTTTTCAGAAATGCAGAATCTTGGACCCCACCCTAAATCTACTGAATCAGAATTGGACTTTTAACAAGATCCCTAGGTAATTCATATGCCCATTGAAGTCAGAGAAGCTCTTCTCTATATGTCTTCAACTCATCAAATGCCTCTTATAGGCCAGGCACTGTTCCAGGCACAATACATACTACCCGATCTATAATCCTCACAACATGGCAAAGTGGCTTTTATGATCCTATTTCACAGATGAGGGGTGAAAAAAACCTCAGAGAAATGAAACAAATCAAGAAGATAGCAGATATCATTGAAATTTAACTAGAAATTAAATAATCTGTTATTAATATTCACCTCAGAAATGATATGACCAAGGCCACATAGAATATTCCAGAGGCACCAACTCTCAATGTAAATAAATATTATTTTCATGATTATGAGCACATTTTTATTCTAAAGTATTGAAATTATTACTTAGCCACAGAAACAAATTTCCACTCTTGTAGATAATCCTAAAAGTAGAATACCCTTTGTGAAACTATTTTCATCACATTTTCCCTTCACAAGTTGCCATTTATTCAAATTTAACATCATATATTATTCAAGGGGCCATGTCATTACTTAGGGTTAATATTTTATGCATTTTTATATTCTTTTTCTAATACCTTATCAAAGTTTTTAAAAAGGATTTGACAGAACTTAGAGACACACATAAAATACATGATAAATATGAAATAAACAGTGATGAAGATTATTGAGGACTATAAAATATGGCCAAGGATGAAGGCATTTACAAAATAGCTGCCATAACATCCTGTACCTTTTCTGTGGTATAGAAAGTATAACCAGGGCTTGTATCATCTGTTACGTGAAACTGCTTATTTGTCAAGAATATCATTTAATTTCTACTGTTCACCTATAAAATGCCAATAATAATATCTCACAGAGAAGTTGTGAGTATGAATAAGAAATGTGAAAAAATGATATTATTTTACTCCAAATTTAATGACCTTTAAATTATTATAATATTACTTATATAAAATAATTATAATAACTAACATTTATTGATCACTTATGCTAAGATCTCTAAATGGATTACCTCATTTAATCTTCACAACCATAAATTACAAAAATTAGCTCCATTTATACATTATAAAACAGGGCTAAGAGAAGTTAAGTAACTTAACTTTATTCAGTGTATTAGGTAGCTCTTGTATACAAAACCTGAAACATAGTGGCTTACAACAATCATCATTCATTTTTCCCAATTCTTTGGGTAAGCAATGCAGGTTGGGCTCAGCTGGGATGGTTGATCTTTGCTCCAATGTGGTGTTTTCTAGGCTCACTTATTATCTGCAAAGTCTGGGAGAGCAGGGCCTCTCTCTCCTTGTGGTCTCTCATCTTCAAGGAAGTGTGCCTAGGTTTCCTCACTCGTAACAAAGGGTCCCCAGTGAACAGCAAGAAAGGGCAAGCCTCAATGAATAAGCACTCTTCCAGCCTCTGCTTGTGTCATACTGCTAACATCCCAAGCCTAGGATTAATATGGACAGCATTAAGCAAAGTTATGCATACAATAGGCATGCTACCTTGAGAATCATTATTGTAATAAACTATCTTACCCAGCATATAGAAGAGTGTTCCAAGTTTGAAACTAAGAATTGTAAATTCAGGTCTTAATCATCACACTACACTTGACTCGAAGAAAATTTCCCTTAATATTTTCTAGATGATATCAATTTCTCTTTTGTCTCTTAAACTGCCAACTTCTGAAACAACAAAGACATTCCTAATCTCACCTCCAAATGATTTCTTTACAACTTAGAAAATCCCATGAACCTTATGGTAGGCTCAACAAAGTACAAATGAAGGACAGATTACTTTTTTATTCCTTAAGTCATTTATATTATTAGAAAGTTTGAACTTTACATAACCACTCCCTAGGGACCTAGCTGATACCAAAAGTGGCATCAGTACATTAAAAGATAACAATATTAACCTCATTTTTATAACACTTTACTGTCAACATAGGATTTACAGAGTGAATATATTAATAAAACTCATGCATTTTGGCTTTCCCTATGGGACTTAGAAGCCACTCAAGCTTTCTTAGCATGGTGCAAAGGAGTGTTTTAAGGATATTAAATTGGTGGGAAAGGTGTCTCAGAGCTGAGACATTGGTGGCAAGAATACTAATTATTAGATTGTGAAACAAGTCTGAAGGGGTGCTGGCAATGGAAAAGATGCAAGCCCTCACAAAAGAAGAAAACTGGTCCTGCTGACCATCTAGAGGGGAGAGAAGAGAGAATAGGGGTGTTCAAAGTGATACCTGTATTACTTTTAAGGTCCTCGTACTTGTCACTTTTCAGTTTACATAGTGCTTTTACATCAGAACCTCCTGATAAGATAGGCAGGGCAGGGATGCTCAGCCTCACTCAGAGAAGTTTCATGTGGCACACTGGGACCCTCAGGAAAGAGTTGTGATTGGCCCTGTGAATGCCAGAGATGGGGGAAGAGGGTCAAGATTGTAATTTTAATAAAAGTAGAGAACAAATGACATGACTAGATTAGCATTTTAGGAAGATCTCAGGCAACAGAGGAGGTGAATTAGGGGAAGTGAAGATGAGAGGGAGGCCCACTGAGAGGCTTATATGATAATCTGGCTAAAAGGCTGTAAAAAATCCAAGTCCAAGTGACAAAGGGGATGGCTCTGAAGTCCGACAACCTGGGCATGTACTCCTGTTTGCTACAGGATGCGTTTTTCTCTTTCATTAATGATGGCTGGATAATAGAATCACAGTAGTGGGGGATTGGAGAGGTATAAAGATTGGCCTGTTTGCTCTGTAAAATCTGTAACTATCAAGTATCCTTTGTGCCCAGAGGATTGAGCAAGCCCTCCCCATACCTGAGAGATTTATTTTCTCTACTGCCCTTTTTATAAATTCCCACAGAAGAAGGATGGGAGGAAGGAAGGAAGGAAGGAAGGAAGGAAGGAAGGAAGGAAGGAAGGAAGGAAGGAAGGAAGGAAGGAAGGAGGGAAGGAAGGAAGGAGGGAGGGAAGGAATTGCATTGTCATGTAAGCAATAATGGCATCCTTCCTGGAGAAAATAATGGAAGAAAATTAATGTAGCATTAGATGAACCTTTACTGGTATAATTATACAATGGATGTCCTAAAGAGATAACAGCATGCAGGTAATCTTTCTTGTCACAAAGGACAATCTATAAAAAAGAACAAAGGAAATAATTTTAATAAAACATTTTGCCCTGAGCATGAAATGTGCTTCATGTATCATACATGAGAAAGGATAGCTATTTGATATAAAATGGAACTGTGACCTTGCTATAGGAGTGTTCATTACGTGATGCCACTGAAAGTAAATTAATGGACTCCCAAAAGGTGTAAAATTCATTCTGCTTTGTGGTATTTGTTTGCTGACAGAAGAGTTTAAGAGGAATTTTTTCATGTGATTAGTTAAACAAAGAGCTTCAAGAAATTCTCAGCGACCTTTCAGGTTTCAACAAAGGACATTTCTCACAGAAAGGAGTCATCTGAGGGGGAAGTCACTTTTGAGTTTATTAACAAAGGAAGAGAGGTTCATGTGCTACCTATACATTTAACAATTTGTGCTTTCAAATATATTTATCTTATTTTAGGTTTCTCTAAACAAATTCAACATTTGTTTAAAAAAATAATAAAAATTTTTAAAATGCTAAGTTGGCAACCCAGGAAATGAACTGATTTTTTTCAGAAGTTTATACTCTATCAAGTCTGAAGTCTTTATGTAACCTTAAGGCTCTTTATTATATAGTATCTCCTTATTGTGTTTCCTGTCATTCGAAACCACATACCTGTATAACTGTTTTCACTTATCTTTACAAACCACTTTACAATTTACAAACTACCTTTACATCTCTTTAGCTGTTCTCAGTGACCTTGAATTAGGCAGGACAAATATTGGTATTATAATTTGACGTGTAAGCAATTTTAGCCTTAGAGAATCTAAGTGACTTGCTTAATATCAGAAACTGCTCTGATTGTTAGCAATAGAGCAGCAGACAAGACAGGCAAAGTTCTTACCCTCATAGAGTTTACCTTCTAGAATGAGAGATACTCATAAACATGTGACCAAACAAATATGTAACATAATGCCAAGAGAATAATAAATGGCGAGACTAAGCCATTTATTATGTGAGACACATATTATGTGTCTGATATAAGACCACACAAGCCACTGTGTCAAATCTCAGAGTGTTTCCTAACTTCCTTCCATCAGCACAAACACTGTAGTTGTCCTAGAACAGTGTCCCCAGGCACAAAGACTTTCTATTGTGCCTCCTGCTAATGTTGACAGTTATGTATCATACAGGCTTACTGGCCAAACTGGCCACAAGGAGCAGCTATGGAGTCCTCTACATTTTATCTCTACTAGTCTATTCAAGATAGATGTTTATGTGCCATTGGAGAGCAGCTTACCAGGGAAGTAGGTGTTGATGTTCTGGAAAGTGGTTTGTAAACACTTAAGAAAATGATAATTACTAGGTGCCAGCATGGTTCACAGAGAATAAGACCAACAAATGAACACATTTGCAAAAGGTCACAAAAGAGACAGGTGAAGATTATGCTATCGATATACTATGTCCACTTTAAGAGTCACCTGAAATCCTTTTCTAGGGATCAGGTTTGTGATAAACACATAAATAAAAATTTCATGAATACCTTTGGTAAAATAAACATGTAACAAAACATCTTTGTAGAATAATGTAGCCTACATGGCAATATAATTAGATGAACTTAAAATAAGCTAAATAAATCTACCTAAAATTACAGTTACTGCCAACTCACAGGAGAGAAGCACAAAGGAAGGCCTCAATCCTTGATCCAGGGCAGTATTTTCAACAATTATTTAAATAAGCATGGCAACAAAATGCTGATAAAACTCACATATGAAAAAAAGGCTGAGAGGGAAAACTTACATGTTGAAAGGACAGAAGCAGAATCTTACTTCACTTCTAAGTTGAGTCTGCCATACAATTCTAAAACATTTATTAAATGCCCACCACAAACAAGACACTGAGAAAAATGCCCAGGCAAGCCATGACTCCTGACCTCCAGGAGTTTCCATGAGCAGCCACTGCTGTCCCAATTACCACCATGTGACAGACTGAACTGTGTCCCTCCCAAATTCATATGTTGAAGTCTTAACCCCCAATACCTTAGAATGTGGCAGTACAGGGGATTGGTTTCAGGACATCCCTCAGATACCAAAACCCATGGATGCTCAAGTCTCTTATTATTAATAATGTATAAAAGGGCATAGCATTTGCATATAACCTATGCACATCCTCTTGCATACTTTAAATCATCTCTAGATTACTTATAATACCCAATGCAATGTAAATAGTTGTTGTGCTGTATTTTTATTTGTATTATTTTTATTGTTGTATTATTATTATTTTCTCCAAATATTTTCAATCCAAGGTTGATTGCATCTGCAGATGCAGAACCAACTATATGGAGGATCAACTGTATTTAGAGACAGGGTCTTTAAAGAGGTAAATAAGTTAAAATGAGGTTACTAGCGTGGACCCTAATTCAATCTAACTGGTGGTGTCCTTATAAAAAGAGGAAATTAGGACACAGACACACACAGAAGGAAGACCATGTGCTCTGGTTTGAATATTTCCCCTCCAAGATTCAGGTGGTGCCAATGTGATAGCATCAGGAGGCCAGGGCCTTTAAGAAGTGAGTAAGCCAAAAGGGGCCCTTCTTTGTGAATGGGATTAAGGCCCTTATAAAAGAGGCTTCATAAAGCTTTCTTTGGGCTCACTTGCCTTTTTGCCTTCCACCATGTAAGGATGCAGAAAGAAGGCCTTCACCAGACACCAAATGCTGGAGCCTTGATCTTGGACTTCTCAGATTCTAGAACTGTGAGAAAATACATTTATATTTTTTATAAACTGCCCAGTCCCAGGTATTTTGTTGTAGCAGCACAAAACAGACTAAGACACCACATGAGGACACAGTGAGGAGCCAGCCATCTATAGCCAAAGAGAGAAGCCTTAGAAGAAATCCACTGTGCCAACAGTTTGATCTTGGATTTTCAGACTCTGGAATTGTGAAAAAATAAATTTCTGTTCATATTCAAATTTATGTTTATGCCACCCAATCGTGGTGCTTTGCTATAGCAGCCCTAGTAAACTAATACACATCCCATCAGCACCTCTCCCATCCCAGACCTCTGCTCCCCAAAGCCCCGTTCCTAAGTATCAGCTTTCCTGATCAAACACACATTCCTTCCCCTACCCCAGGGTTTCCAGTCCCCCAGGCTGATAGAAAAGCAGCCTGGTAGGGAGATAATAAGATTGTTGAAAAGAAGTGCCTTGTCTTTTCCTGGGGAGCTTTTAAGACAGGCAAGTATGTACCTATTTTTACTTGAAAACAATATTACACTTGTATCAGTCGTGCTGGGTTAAACTTACTTATAAACATCCAGAAGAGAGCCCCCTTATGAGACTGGGCTCCTCTTTTAGATTTTCAAACTCAGTTGCACATTCATGCACAGAACATGAATTACTGAGCCCCTTCCCCGCAGCAAACCCTCTGCTAGTCCCTTTCACACTTATCCCTTCACAGATGGAAGTAGGGGGTATGTTAAGAGGAGATAAAGGGATGGGGCTGAGCAGAGCCTTCCAGGGAATAGAAAGTTTTTATTCAGAAGGTCAAAGGCACAGAAAAGTCCATAGTATGTTTAAAGAAGAGAAAGAAGTTTGCTGAGGCTGAAGTAAAATGTGTATTGAATACAAAAGCCAAGAAATAAATGTGGTGGGGTGTAAGGGCCTTTTCTGTCATACCGAGGAGTTATGGGCCCCGTACTGTACACAATGGAGAATCTACAGAAGTTTTCAAGGAAGTAAGACATAGGATCATGTTTAAAATTATACCCTGGCAGAAGTGAGGTTAGATAGAGGTAGAAAAGAGCGTCAGGGGGCTGAATTCAGAAATTCTTTAAAGTTCCAAAGTAATGAATCTCATTACTCAGTAGGTCCTGAAGTTATGAATCTGTGCACTGATCTAATAATATTTCTACAGTGTGTGAGTATGAATCACAGCTCCCACCTATATACATGTGGGCATTGCATACTTGTGAGCAGACCCAAATTTAATTCAGTTCATCAGTTCTAAAAATAAAGCAATTATTACTTCTACTAACTTACAGCAATTGTTCATGTCTTCTGTTCTTCAATAGCAAGTGATTATAATATTAAATGGTTTATATATTCTTACATTTTTAAAAAAAACACATGAGACTTTATAGAATGGCACATTTCTATTACCAAATCACAGGGGCAGAATGTTCATTTTTCCTCCAGGAATGAAGCTCTCATCTCTAGAGGTCCAACTCATAAAAAGATATTTATGTAGCTTAGTCGGTTTTCCTCTCTCTTCTTATGAGAAGAGAAGAATAGGGGAGGAACCCAAATCAAATGTAAAATTAAAGCCAGGGAAAAAATAAAATGAAAATCCTCAATGATTGGTGTAGTGAATAGGATGAGTAGTATAATAAGAAAAAAGTAAATCTTGTGGGCTCGTAGGAAACACCTCTCAAACACAAATGAAGATGGATGAGTATGTAACCCACAGGGGAATTCAGGACTGCTTCTTATTTTATAAATAGCAGCTGCCACCTTTTACTGCATTCCTAAAATAGCTTGCACGTTAACAGAAAAGGACAGACAAATGAAGTGTATCACGGCAGATTTCATCAATGAAAATAATTAACCTTCAACAGAAAAAGAGGCGAGAGAAGGAGAACGCAGAGTGTGGACGTTGTCAATGTAATAACTAGGAACATTAAAACAGGAATCCTAATGGAGGCCTAGGGATGTCCTAGGTGACTGCAGTGACCACGTGAGGGTGGAGTTTGGTCTTGGGAACAATATTATAATTCAATAAATGCTGGTTGAGCCCTCACTGTATGCAATACATTGTGCTAAATTCTACACATACTTCAAAGATAAATAAGAGGCAAACTCTGTCTCCAGGAGCTTATCACACAGAAGTGATTATACAAATATATCAATACCTATAATCCATGACATATGTCATGAGACATAGATTCATATAAAAATCCAGAACAGAGCCTGGGAGTCAGCAGTAAAGCATCATGGAAGGTGTCATGTTTGATATGGGTCTTAAAGGATAATCAGGAGTTTAAGGTAGAGAAGATGAAGGGGTGAACAGTAGAGGGAGGCCCTGTCCCAAGCAGAGTATGAAGCAGCAGCAAACCATAAGAGACAAGGGAAAGCAAGCAGGAAATGGAGACACAACCAAGAAGAGTTTTATTTATAGGTGGCCAGAGCAGGTTTTTGCTGATGCTTCTAGACCAGAAAAAAATTATTGATTGGAAGATGGCCAACTAGAGGCATTGCTTTTTGGATCGTCCCAACTGGAAGGTAGAATATTGGACTGAAGACAGAGCAGTTGCAGCGCAGGTGTGGATCACAGGGAGAGACAACAGAGATGTCTGGAGACCCAACTGAGAAAAAATGTGAGGCTGAGAAAGAAGATAGAGAAGACAGCAGCATGGTCCCGACCCAGACAGACTCAGAGCCCAGTGAAAGGCTAAAGAGGGCTTCCTCTTCCCCCACATAGATATCTTCCGTGAGCATTGGGACAGAAAACATTTTGGAGGCATTTCTACCCTCCAGGAGCCCAGGCATGGTGGCTAAATAGGAATAGTGGGCGAACCAGAAATCCACAGGAGTTTGGGTGTTCAAAAGGGACACTTTTCAGGAAAGTACCATGAGAGATCAGAGTGCTGGCTATCTTACATCTAGACACTTCCTTCCCTGCACCCCCTCCAATATTGACATTAGATAGAGTAATTTTAGCTCTTGGGCTGGCTGTTAGCCACGGCCCCTTTCCCCCATTGTAACCTTGAGAATACTCTGAACTCGGTAGCACATGAACAGCTGCATCTCCGCTGCAGGTGTGCATTCCTGGCTGAGCCTACCACTGAGACTGGGGCCACCACAATTTGTGAGCTTCCTGCCCACAGGCATTTTGTAGGATCATGCACTGGTAGCTTAGACAGGTGGGCCAGAATTGGTGCCTGCACCCCAGACAGGGGAGAGATCTCAGTCCCAGACATGGGCAGTGAGGAAACCCTCATGGACATATCCAATGGGAGAGTGTGAAGAGGCACTGAGGAATGGGGATTTGTGAGAATGTCCATCCCCGACCCTGCTGGAAAACCACCATATTGAATACAGGTATAGCACTTGGAGTAAATTAGCATAGCCCCTGATTCCCATGACATACAAATGCCTCAGGCACACCGGCTGAGCAGGAGCAATGGTCCCTTCCCCCACTCATTACAATATGGAGTACAGCCCGATCCAAGAAAATCATGAATGGCCACTTCTCCCAGGTGGAAGTGTACCCCTGGCAGAAGCCCCTGCAGACAGATAAATCTACCTCTCTGGCCTTGGGGTATTGTGGTGGAACAGTTGTGTACAATGGGAGATCTCCCCACTGGCCAGCATCCCACAAAGACACATGCTAGTGGGTCAGACACAGGGATGAGGGGTAGTTCGAGAGCCAGTCTCAGGTGGTGAAGGAAGTCACGCAAATTGATCTAATGGGAGAGTGCCATGGAGTTATAGGAAGCGAATAGGGAGGATGCCCACCCCACCCCACAGAGAAGCTACACTGGTGGACAAGAACAGAAAGAGCCTGGCCCAAAGCCTTACCTCTCAAATCATTAGGCCCCTCCCTCAGGAACAGCTTGGAGAGATTGCCATGAACTTCATACCAGTGGCTCCCCCTAGTGGCTATATAAGCAACCTCCGAGATCAACCAAGGTCTCAAAAAGCCTCTCCAGCTCTCACAAGTGAGCCATAATTTGCCTTGCTTCTCCCCCAAACTCAGGGGGAGTAGAGATCAAGCAAACCTCTGAGATTTACAGCATCCCTTCTAAAGCCCTACGCATTCGTATGCCTCACCTGGGATACCAGAGATTACCATGGCACAAAAGACCATCTTGGCAGCTGGCTCTTTGACACAAACATCAATAAATGACAGGGAGAACAATCCCATAGCTAAACATATCACCTCCCAACTCAAGAAAACAGGGAGCAGCTGATTTGTACTCACAAGTACTACCCACTATCACTGAGGTTAATCTGGGGCACCTAACTCTCTACACACTGTTGGGAAGAGGTAAAGATAGAGTGTCAGAGGTAACCTGAGAGATACACCTAACCAGCTAGAACATAAGCAATTCAGGACCAGTACTCCTCTCCCTGACATGCTCAGGGATTGATTGTCAGGGACCCAGAAATAGGCCTATAAACCAAGTACCCCCAAGTCTCAACTGAGAGGTGAGATGAGAAAAAAATCAGTGAAAGAACTCCAGAAACATGAAATATCAGAGTGACAGGACACCCCTAAAAGAAAACAATAACTCCTTACCAATGGATACCAACCAAAATGAAAAGATTGAAATGACAGATGAAAAATTTAAAGTATGGATTGTAAGGAAGCTCAACAAAATACAAGAGAAAATAGAAACCCAACACAAAACAACCACAAAAACAATGCAGGCAATGAATGAAAAATTTACTAAGAAAATCAAATTATTTCAAAAAGTTTCAAATGAAACTTCTAGAAATGAAAAATTCATTCAAGGAAACACAAAACACAGTGGAAAGCCTTAAGAATAGGCTTGATCAGGCAGAAGAAAGAATCTCAGAGCTTGAAGACATCATCACTGAGTTAAACAAGTCAGTCAAAGAGAAAGAACTGAGAAATAAGAGGAATGAACAAAACCTACAAGAAATATGGGATTATGTAAAGAGGCCAAACATAAAATCATAAGCTTACATGAGGGTGAGGAAGAAAATACACAAGGGCTGAAAAACCTAATTGAGGGAGTAATTGAGGAAAATTTCCCTGGTCTTGCTAGAAATCTAGATATCCAAGTACAAGCTCATGGGACATTCATCATGAAGAGACAATCACCACAACACATAGTCATCAGATTGGCTAAAGTAAACACAAAAGAGGCATTCCCACAAGCCATAAGGAAAAAGCAGCAGGTAACTTACAAAGGAAAACCCATCAGACTAACTGCAGACTTCTCCACTGAGACCTTACAAGTCAGAAGGGATTGGGCCTCATTCTCAGTCTTCTCAAACAGAATAATGGCCGTGTTAGAATTTTGTATCTTGCAAAACTAAGTTTCTTATATGAGGGAGAAATAAGGATGTTCTCAAATAAGCAAACACTGAGGGAATTTGTCAAAACCAGACCTACCCCACAGGAAGTACTCAGAACTGCATTATACACAAATCAGAACAAAGACACCCATAAGTGTAAGATCACCCAAAAGCTAAAGATCAGAGTCCAGATACCACAATGGCTCAAGAGGCTAAAAAGGAATAAAGTTCTACTCAACAGTATAATCAAAAATTTACCCCACCTATCATTCTTTCAATAAATATGAATGGCTTGAACTCCCCACTAAAGAGACATAGGCTTGCTGAATGGATAAAAGAAAAATACAAACCAAGTATCTGCTGTCTCCAGGAAACACATCTAACTCATAAGAACTAATTCAGATGCCATGTGAATGGAGAGAAAACAATATTCCATGCAAATGGAAACCAAAAGAGAGCTGGGGTAGCCATTCTCATGTCACATAACATAGACTTCAAATCAGCAAAAGTAAAGAAAGACAAAGATGGTCATTATATATTGGTGAAGGGAACAATTCAACAAGAAGACTTAACAATTCTAAATATTTACGCATCTAATACAGTTACACCCAATACAGTTGCACCCAGATTCATAAAGTAAACCCACTTGATCTAAACAAAATGACAGGTAGCAGCATCATTAGCCAGGGACTTCAGTACTCCACTGACAGAATGGGACATATCCTCCAAGCAGAAAATAAGCAAAGAAATGATAGACTTAATCAGAACTGTAGAACAAATGGGCCTAACAGACATTTACAGAACATTCTATCCAAAAATCACTGAATAAGTGTTTTCCGCATCAGGTCATGGAACATTCTCTAAGGTGGATCACATCCTAGGCCACAAAACATGTCTCAACAAATTTATAAAACTTGAACTTATACTATGTATCTTCTCAGAACACCATGGAATAAAATTAGAAATCAATTCCAACAGAAACACTCAACTCTACACAACGTTATGGATGTAAAACACCCTACTGCTGAATGATTATTGAGAAAAGGAGGAAATTAAGATGAAAATAAAAAGATTCTTCAAACTAAATGCCAAAGGGAAACAAGTTATCAAAATCTGTGGGATTCAACAAAAGCAGTGAGAAGAGGAAAATATATAACCTTAAATGCCTACATCCAAAAGACAGAAAGATCACAAATCAGCAATCTAATGAAACATCTCAAGGAATTGGAAAAGGAAGAGCAAATCAATCCCAAACACAGCAGAAGAAATGAAATAACTAAGTTCAGAGCAGAACTAAATAAAATCAATAATAAAAGAATTATATAGAAGATTAATGAAACAAAAAGTTGGTTCTTTGAAAAGATGAACAAAATCGACAGGCCTCTCACTAGATTAACCAGGAACCAAAAAGAAAAGACCCTAATAAGCTCAATCAGAAATGAAAAAGGAGATATTATAACTGAAATACACAATATCACACAGAAATACAAAATGCAATCTCTGAATACTATAAAAATCTCTATGTACATAAACTTGAAAATGTTGAGGAAATGGACAAATTCTTGAAAACACACAAGCTCCCTAGGCTCAATCAGGAAGAAATACAACTCCTGAACAGATGAATGTCAAGTAATGAAATTGAAGTAGCAATAAAAAAATCTCCCAACAAAAAAGTCCTATACCAGGTGGTTTCATAGTCAAATTTTACCAGACCTACAAAGAAGAACTGGTTCTTATACTACAGAAATTATTTCATAACATAGAGAAGGAAGGAATCCTCCCTAACCTGTTCTGTGAAGCCAATATCACCTTGATACCAAAACCAAAAAGGAAACAACAAAAAAAGAAAACTACAGGCCAAAACTCCTTATAAATATAGATGCAAGAATTCTCAATAAAATCCCAGCAAACCGAATTGAGCTGCACATCAAAAAAATAATCCATCACGACCAACTGGGCTTTATCCCAGAGACGCAGAGATGGTTCAACATATACAAACCTGTAAATGTAATTCAGCACACAAACAGAAATAAAAACAAAGGCCACATGATGCTCTCAATAGACACATAAAAACCATTTGACACAATTCAGCATCCTTTCATGATAAGAACTCTTAACAAAATAGGCATAGATAGAATATAGCTCAATATTATAAAAGCCATGTATGACACACCCATAGTCAACATCATACTGAACAGGGAAAAATTAAAAGCATTCCCACTTTGAATTGTAACCAGACAAGGTTGCCTATTTTCACCACTTTTGTTCAACATACTGCTGGAAGTCCTAGGCAGAGCAATCAGACAACAGAAGGAAATCAAGGACATCCAAATGTGGAAAGAAGATGTCAAACTATCACTTTTGCTGACAATATGATCTTATATCTAGAAAACCCCAGAGATTCTGCCAAGAGACTCCTGGAATAGATAAATAAATTCAGCAAAGTCTCAGGTTATAAAATCAATGTACACAAATCAGTAGCATTCCTAAACACCAACAAGAGTCAAGCAGATAATCAAAACAAAGACTAAATACCTTCACAAGAGCAACAAACAAAATAAAATACCTAGGAATATATTTAACCAAGGAGGTGAAAGACTTCTACAGGGACAACTATAAAACTCTGAAGAAGGAAATCACAGAGGATATAAACAAAAGGAAAAACATATCATGCTCATGGATCAGCAGAACCAACATTGTTAAAATTTCCATACTACCCAAAGTGATATAGAGGTTCAATGCAATTCCCATTAAAATACCAACGTCATTTTTTGCAGATCTAGGATAAACAATTCTATGCTTTGTATGGAACCAGAAAAGTTTCTGAATAGCCAAAGCAAACTTAAGCAAGAAGAACAAATCGGGAGGCATCTCTTTACCAGACTTCAAGCTATACTACAAGCCTACAGCAACCAAAACAGCATGGTACTGGCACAAGAACAGAGATGTAGACCAATGGATCAGAACAGAGAACACAGATATAAAACCATCTTCATACTGCCATCTGATCTTTGACAAAGGAGACAAAAACATACACTGGGGAAAAGAATCCCTATTCAATAAATGGTGCTGGGAAAATCAGATAGCCACATGTACAAGACTAAAACAGAATCCATTCCTCTCACCACTCACAAAAATTAATTCACTTAAAGCTAAGGCATGAAACCATAAGAATTCTGGAAGAAGAGGTTGGAAAAACTCTTATAGATGTCGGCCTAGGGAAAGAATTAACTAAGAAGACCCCAAAGGCAATCACAACAGCAAAAATAATTAAATGGGACCTCATTAAATTAAAAAGCTTCTGCATAGTCAAGGAAACAATCAATAGAGCAAATAGATAACCTACA
Organism: Lepilemur ruficaudatus; assembly: GCA_963574885.1. Classification (NCBI taxonomy): domain Eukaryota; kingdom Metazoa; phylum Chordata; class Mammalia; order Primates; family Lepilemuridae; genus Lepilemur; species Lepilemur ruficaudatus. The sequence continues at coordinate 20,248 of CAUYRT010012441.1, forward strand.
GAATGGGAGAAAATATTTGCATGCTATACATCTGATAAAGGGCTAATAACCAGAATCTACAAAGAACTGAAGCAAATCAGAAAGAAAAAATCAAACAACCTCATTAAAAAGTGGGCAAAAGAAATGAACAGAAGCTTTTCAAAAGAAGATAGACTAATGGCCAATAAACATACGGAAAAATGCTCAATGTCTCTAATCATCAGAGAAATGCAAATCAAAACCACAAGATACCACCTAACTCTAGAGAGAATGGCTTTTTATCAAAAAGTCCTAAAACAACAGATGCTGGCATGAATGGGAAAAGAAAGAAACGCTTATACACTGTTGGTGGGACTGCAAACTAGCACAACCTTTATGGAAAGCAGTATGGAGATATCCCAAAGAAATAAAAGTAGAGACCTACCATTTGATCTAGCAATCCCACTACTGGGTATTTGCCCAAAGAACAAAAGAACATTTTGTTAAAAAGACACTTGCACTTGAATGTTTCTAGCAGCACAATTCACAATTGCAAAAATGTGGAAACAACTGAAGTGCCCATGAATCCATGAGTGGATTAATAAAATGTGGTATATGTACACCATGAGTTATCAACCAGCCATAAAAAAAAAATGATGAACTAATGCCTCTTATAACAACCTGGGTGGCACTGGAGACCGTCCTTCTAAGTGAAGTATTGCAAGAATGGAAAAACAAACACCACATGTACTCACTATTAAATTGGAATTAATTGGTCAACACTCATGTGCACATATGGTGGTAAAATTCAATGGAATTCAAGCAAATATGAGAGAGGGAAAGGAGGATGGGTAATTCACTCCTAACAAATACAATGCACACTATCTAAGTGACGGACACACTTATAACTTGGCTCAAACAGTGCAAAAGAAATTCATGTAACCAAAACATTTGAACCCCTATAGTATTCTGAATTTTAAAAAAAATAGAGAGAGGAATGGAAGGTAAGCTTTCTCACATGAAAGTTAAGGTTATAAAATGAGAATTAGCCTACCCTCTTCTATGTGCACTCATTGGAGGCAGAGGCATCACCAGTATGTCAATATGTACTAATTTGGCAAAGAAAAAGAAAACTGATTATAAAGACTCTCAAGGCAGCATTTAAATCCCTCCCTCTTAGCAAAACTCAAGGGCAGGGTAATTCTTTGTTGGTGGCAGGAAGGGCTGTCCTGTGCATTACAGAATATCTAGCAGCATCTCTGGGCTCTACCCACTGGATATTATTAACGGCAGTCATGGCAATCAAAGTACTTCTGGAAGAGGGTAGGAACTAAAGAAGTGAGCAATATTAAAACAAACAAAAAATTTAAAATTAGAAGAATTCGTACAGGTCTAATAGTAATAACTACAACAACTAACACTTTTAGTGCTATGTGCCCGTGTTCTAAGGTCTTTATTGTACTGTTGTTAAGAGGATTTAAAATTAGCTGAAAAAACCTACCTAAAGATCCTGACTCATTGCTCAACTCATGGGAGGTTGCATAACAGAAGGACTCAATCCTTATTATCATTATACAATATAGAATTGTATCAATTTTACAGGTGGATAAACTAATGCTCAATGTCTTTCAGTTCTTAAGTTTTGAATCCAGCGTCCAAACCAGGTCATCTGACTCCTAGTCAAAAGCCTTAGCCTCTCTGTTATGTTGCTTCTACTTTAAAGCAGCTTAATTTTCCGAGGCTCGGGGAGGTGATGTGATTTTCCCAATGCCACCCATTTGGTTACTGCTCTGGGGCTTCTAACTCACAATGCAGATATTGCAAAAAGGGGATTGATTCCTCCTGCTGTGAGATCTGGATATAGTAAAGATCTGGATATTAGAGCAAGTAATGGGTGACAATAAAATTGGCTCTAGAATAGAAAGCAGTTACAGATTCAATCTGATTCCTGCCTTAAAAGCTTAACTCCTGAAAGTCAAACACCTACACACCTACACACACACACACTCACTCACACATAAAAACACACAGTATACAAGGAAATGACTGATGTTAGTTTGAACATGTAGAGATCTAAAGAGATCTAGAGAGAGAATCCAAAATGCCTGATTGCTTCTAAAAACTTCTAGGTCCATTGAAAGAAAACTTTCTTGTGACTAAAATTTCCAATCCAATTTGTGACAAAAATTTCAACCTAAAATGAAAGACGAGGCATTTTTCAGTTGCTTTGAGGGTTGACATGGATGTTTTAGTTCAAACTCTCCCTTAATTGTTAAACCTTGTGGCATTTAGAAAGAGAAAGAGGGTCTAAATACACCACTGCTGCCCAACCTCTAGAGAGGCAGTCTGCCCACACATGACAGGTGCTCCCATCTGCTAGGCAGAGCAAATGAGCAGTCTAGACTCATTATCTCAGCCCCCAGTGTCTCAGAGCAGTGAGCTCTGAGCTTAGGGAGAAGATACAGAATACAGACAGAAGGTGAAATTGATGATCCACAGCACAGTTTTCTGGTCAGTCAAAAGGTTGAGGGGCTTAATAAAAAGCAGAGAGAGGCCACATTGCATGAGACAGTGTGCATTTCAGCCCACTTCACCCTGCTCCGTGTCTGTCCTTGTTTCCCTGAAAACAAAGAACCTAGGAACAGTTCTTAATTGGGATTTTATGAAATAGTAGTTTCTGTGCTTATAAATGAGCATTTATCATATCTGTGTGCTCTGGCTTAATCAACATGTAATATAATAATGTAATCATTGCCAACACAGAAGAAGAAATTAGCAACACTGCTCCAGTTCGTTGAGTAACTATGGAGACGGAGACACTGCATTTTCTAGGCTGCATGTACAGAGAGGTGCACACCTTTGGCTAAGAGAACTCATCAAGTTTTCTCTACTAACAAAATTCTTTCATCATCTCCCATTGAGCATGTCATCAGGTTACTGGAGACCCTTTGAGAGTCAGCTTCCTCCCAATACCCCTTTTCTCTGAAGGACTACTGGCTGATGTGGGAATACACCACTCTGGAAATTACCCAAACATGAAGTCTTATTGCCTTCATGCATCAATAGTTAAAATTTATATTTTCTATGTACCAGGACTGTACTGAGCACTTTACATGCAAAGCCTTACCACTTTGATTCCCTACCACATCCCTATGAGAGGAAGGGGGAGAGAGATTGTTGCATTCATCTTACAGATGAGGAAATGGTCCTAAGTGTCTCTTCCAGATGCATATAGCTAGCAAGAGGCAGCTGGGATTAGAACCTAGGTCTGTCAGGCTTCAGAATCGGTATTCCTAACCATTATATGCCACAAGTAACAAATACCTATTGAACACTAGTACAGGCACCATGCCAGCCTTTAAGGTTACTATGACTAATCATATCATCCTTAAAGAGCTTGTAATTGGGTTAGGAAAGCTGATGAGAAAGAAGACAATGGCAGCATAACCGCTAGCCTAGAGGAACATAAGGTTGCTTATGGAAGTGCAGAGGACAGGCACCTAACACACACATGGATCTATGCTAACATCGACTTTGTGATTTTATACTCCCACAGTGCAATGCTATCGTGAACAATATTTGATTTGAGGAGGCTGATAGTGCATCCTAAACTAATGCCTTCAATATCTTTTCTAGGGGAATTCTTTAAATTCTTAGGGACTTCAATATCTACATTGATGAGCTTTCCAAAACCCTGACCTTTCAGTTTCTGAAACTCCTCTCCTCCAATAATATTGTCTGTCTTCCTATTTCGGCCGTTCACTCCCAGCATCATATCTCCAGGCTTGTCCTCCAAATCTGCAACACATCCATAATCTGAATTTGAAGCATCCCATTCTCTGACTACCCACTCCTGTATCTCTGGCTCATTCCCTTACCCGAAACCATCGGTAGCATGAAGATCCACAATTCATTGATCACACTGCGCTTTTGTTGTCCCTTGCTTCCTTCATATCCTTGTTTTGCCATCTCTCTTAGCCAGCTTAAAGTCCATAACCAATTTTTTTTCACTCCTTTACATACACCCTCCATCCAGGGATGGGGAACCTTTGGCCTTGGGGCTGCATGTGGCCTTCTGGATTCATGAGTGCGGCCTTGTGACTGAATCCAAATTTCACAGGACAAATCCTTTCAATAAGCCATGTGTGTCTGGCACAGGGTAGGAATTTAGTAAATATTTGTTAAATGTTGAATGAAGGATAATATAATTTTAAAATCCAATTTTTATTCATTTTTAATTCAATCAGCATGTACTATTTATTATACAAGTTATTCAGTATTTAAAAGCCTAATGAGCCTTTTAATAAGCATTTGTGAAGAGCCTGGTATATCTAAATTACTGATAGTAAACAGCAGCCAAGACTTCCAGAACCTGATGAGGTTTAAAATAACAGAGTTTATTCTTCAGCTGAATTGAGCTAAGAACCAGTTACCATGTTTCTGAGGGCACTCCAAGGAGACCAAGGTGATGTTCAGTTTAGAAGGATGAACTGCCAACTTTCCCACAGGGCTCGATTTCTATAGGTGTCAGAACTTTTGACACACCTGCCTGGGGTGAACTCAGGACACAGCAGAGCCAGGGCAAGCGTGGGTAAGTAAAGAGTGCAAGTTAGCATCTGGCCACTTTTTCTATAGACATAAAACATAATGTTGGCTTTGATAAATACAGGCAAGCTCTGATCAGTGTTCACACATTTTCTTGGAAAAGCATATCTAAAAGTGGAACTATCTGCTCTGCTTTAGACCACTTCTGTGGGCAAGAGAACAGACTCAGTTCCGGGAATAGCCATGAATAACCGAGGTCGGAGGATAAATTAGAGGGTCCGTGGCATTATTACAAAATGAGGACTGGTATCTAAAATTTCAGATCCAGTGGATAGAGGAGTCTCTGGCCTCCTGTCAGGCAGACAGGAACATGCTTATTCTCAGAAGTCTCTCCAGGTGCAATAATAACCATGATAATATCAACCATTTATTAACCAGGTATTCTGTGTCAGGTCTGTTCGGTATTTTACATACATTATCTCATAATTGCTCAAAACAATTATTATGTACATTCTAAACATGAAAATAGTGAGGCTTAGGAAGGTTAATCAGCTTGCCTAAAGTCACCCACCTAGTATGATACGGGGTCAGTGTTCAAACTTAAGTCTCTGTGACCCCAAGCTAATGTTAATGCTCTTATCTAAGCTTAAGCTATAGTTTGGAGAAAACAGTCAAGCCTGGGAAGAGAAGCAGGTTAGGGTAAGCAGGCTGGCATCACGGCAGGGCTCTAGCCCCAGTGAGGAACTGGAGGCTGCCCAGGACACAAGTCCAGCCCAAGAGCCTGGAAGCACACAGGGATATGAGTGACAAGACTAGCTCAGTGGGCACAAATGACAAGGGCTTCACACCAGGCTTAGGGCTTCAGTCCAATTCCTGGCAGACAGAGAGGTGGACTGACCCATAGACACATTGACACTGACACACACACAGAGGGATAGTGCAAGCTGGGATTAACAGGAGGGAGCAGTCATCACTCTCCTTTCTCTCTAACATCTGGCTGACCTCACATCCTCCTCAACCATCCTCTTGTCTCCTCTGGCCTCCACCGTTCCCTCCACGAACACCCTATTGCCTCTGCAAAAGGAGCATCCTGTCATAAAGGGTTTGACTGCACCACCTTTCACCTCTCAAGGAGGCCACTCAATCCTAAGCTTGAGTTTTTCACTGATACCCAGGTAATAATAACCCAAAAAGAAGTGGAAAATAAGCCACTTGGAGGTAGAGTAACCTCTCACAGCAAATGTCCTTAAAGCAGTCTCTGAAGCCTGACTCCCAGATCCTAGGCAGCAGAGTCAATATACTTATACCCTACACAACTTTCTCGTGTTTTGCCTGAGGCTCACTTGTTCCTGACCTTTCCAGCTAGGGAAAGATAACACCTCCCATTTGTTCAGCATTTTACAGGTTTGCAAAACATTTTCAGCTGCATTATCTCACTGAATCCTCACAAGAGTGCTAGAGGCGTAATCCCCTTTGTCAGATGAGGAAAGGGAGATTCAGAGAAGGTGAGTGGTCTGCCCCAGCCACAGAAGGGTCAGAACCTGGAGCCAGCTGCCACTGTTCTGTGCCCTGCTGCCTCCACCACAGCAAAGAAGAGAATGATTCAATTGTCATAGAAGGGAGGTCTTTGTTAGCTGAACTTTAATTTCCTCATGTTGTAACCTTTGCCCCAGTTCAGATAAGTGAAACCAGTTAAAACAAAAACACTTGCCAGAACTCCGGGTGTGGAAAATCAAACTCCCCATGCTGGCATCTGTTCACAGACGGCCTCCTGACTCAGGGATTTCTCCCCATCCGCTATGTATTTGTAGTTTGGTAAATGGCATGGCTTTTCCTGACAAAAACACTGGAAGCCATAGAAAAACATTTACATGGAAGACAACTTTAGACTTTGAACAACAAAAGAAATGAGGATTTAAGGACCATGGAAAGGACAGAGACACGAAGGCTTGGGGAGGGACCCACACAGACAAGCCTGGCCATACAGGAAGTCCTGGCATCACACCAGCCCTCTGTGCCGGCCCAGGTGAAGCACCCATGCGGTCCCCCTCCTCCTTCTCACGCCCCCAACTCCCCATCCTCGGCCCCACCAGGAGCCTAGGATCCTGTGAGTCATTCCCCAGCCTCCTCTTGACGTGATATCCCTGGCCTGAAGTCTGTATACCCTGTAAAGAGAACCAGCGTTTACAAGAAATTAGCCCAAAAGACATAGAAACAGGAGGGGAGAAGAAGGGAGGAAAACCAGGCAAAACTATTTGAGAAAATCAGGATGGAACTTCTTTTTGTTTATCTTCAGCCTTAGTGAATGGTTGATCAAAATGGGGTTCCTCGGAAAACATTTTGCATAGGCTGATCACCTTGTCTCTGACACAGTCCAATACCCACAACACTGAGAGTCACGGGTACATGAAGCCTCAGAAGACCTCATGCACTGGGGATTCTTCTGACTGCCTGTATCAGAATGGGAAAGGACAGAAAGATATGCAAATATGTTTTGTGTTCTATGCTCCAGGCACTCCAGTCACTGGAATGATTGTGACTCTCTCAGCACCTTACAGGGCTCAATTTAAAACACTTAAAGGACTATACACCTTTCCTAATCCCCTTTCTAAAATAGATCCTTCCATGATTCTCTGTCACAGAACTGTATTTATATCCTTTGTAACATGTAGCAATTGTTTGGTTCACTTATCAGTTTGTTTATTTGTTGACTGGCTCCCCAAAAAGATATAAGCTATATTAACATCAGTCACTAATATGATATATTATTAAATAAGGATTCAAATTATATTAGTGGAATAAATGAATGAACATAAAAATCTCCAGCATGGTGCCTGGCTTTCAGCAGGTATTCCACAAACCCAAGCTCTCCTCTCGGAGCCTGCAGCCTGTTGGGGCATATGCACACACAGATATATAATTCCACACAAGGCACGGTGAGTGGCCTGCTGATTTAGATCAGCAAAAGGAAGAGCTGGTAGTGAAGATTATGTTCAAGGAAGGTCTCAGGGACTGGCAGGAGAGGTCACACACACATTTTTTTAAAGGATCTTTGGAAACAAAGGGAAGTTAAACCCAAGTTCATGCCCACTTTCTCTGCCTCCTTTGACCTCTGGGGATGTTGGTTAACATAAAAATGACCAAAAAGCAGAATAATGTCCTAACAAGTACTTGTGAAGAGGTAAGATTTGAAAACTGCCTAGTGCAATAAAGGCTGGGCTAGGCATACATCATTCCAGAGCTTCTACATTTGATTTTGGTATATATTTCCCTCATTTCTTTTCAATAAGGGTTTGAGACAAGGCGACTTAAAATGCCCCCATTCACAAGGTGCTCTGTCCTTGGAAATGTCCCTAAAGACACATCACAGAGTTTCTCCCCCAAGCGGTTAGAGGACGGTGTAGAGTCTGACCTTGGCAGGTGACAGTGGGGAAGGGTAGAGAGCATCTTCCACTGACTTCAGCGTTATTGGCACACAGCCCTCAGGAGACCCAGGAGCCCTGGAGCATCCCCCTGCACACAAATTAGCAGCTGATTATTTCTGCTTCCCACTCCCTTTTCTTCTGGAATGAGACTGCCCACATCTTCCCTAATCCCAATAAAGTTGCAGCAAAGCCTGTGGGAGAGAGATAAGGCCAGATTGAGCTAGAGAGTACAGAGGGGCTATGCCTTTTCCTTATATCTGACTCTGACAGTGTCTGCCTAGTGAGGCCCAGGGGTCCCTTTAATGCCCGTCTGGCTAGAAGCACACGTTTTCCATGTCCTCAAGCTCCTTTGACAGCTTCTACACCTCACAGCTGGGCTATCTGGAGGCTGGCTGTCACCCACGTAGGCCATTCTTTGTCCAAACCTTTTCTTTTCTTTTTTTTTTTTTCTTTTTGAAGAGTTCGTATTCTTGTTGTTGTTTGCTTAAATTATTTTGGAAATTGAAAATGCGGGAAAATAGAAACACAATTAAAATACTTTATGTCACATTTTACTGAAAAAACAAATATTAGAACCCAATTTTAACATGCACAATCTCTAATTTTCCTTCTTGGCTCTTGAAGATACTAAAGTCACTTCTGTGATCTCTTCCCCCAGGGTCCTCTGCAGGCATCTGTACACGTCTAGTCTAGGCACCCACAAAGGACACCAAGCTCCCCAGGTTTTGCTCTCACTTCTCCTTCAATAACCTAATTCAGTGACTCATTGTCTAAATCTCATCTTTCTAGTTTCTTGGCAAAAAGTGTCCTAATAAAGAAAGAAATAATAGATTTAGAGTCTGAAAACTTTGTTAGAATATGCCTCTTAAGAAGGGGCCCCCAGATGCCTTCAACAGATGTCCTTGAAGAATGGCACACCTCATTCCAGATGTGTCTAAAGGCTGTCACTGAAAGATTTTTAGGCTACCTCTGCACTCCTGCAGGATGGAATAGGGGCCAATCTGTAGACACTCCAGGAGGCAGATTGGGACTGTTCTTGCAGTCAAAGCTGTCAGCTTGGTCACCAAGATCTTGCTAGAGCAATGATTCCTGGCCTTGCTGCCCATCGTAATCTCTGTGAAGTTTTAACAAATACACAGGTTACATGAGCCCTACTCCAGACCTAGAGAATCAGACTCTGGGAATTGGAGGCCAGAGCACAGGACCTGTGTCAGAGAACATAGATTTAAGGCCGTCATCTTGCACTTACTAATAGAGTCACCCAAACTCAGAGTTGCAGTTTTCTTGTTAGTAAAGTAAGACTAACAATATCAACTTTACAGGATTGTTGTAAGAAGTAAGAAGTAGTTAGATATGCTCAAACTTTCTTTTTAAGTAGCTAACTCAGTCGATGGAATTCACATTCAGGTTCTACTGGGAATAGGTCAGAAGCCTGACAACATCTGTGGATTTAACACGGCCCACCCCAAATCAATGGCCCTATACCTGTCTAGCCCAATAACATCTAATGAATAGATTTTCAAATCACGTATAGCACTTTACAATTCACAAGATATATTCATATATATTGTCTCATTTGGATTTTGGTTCCCACAACAACCATAAAAGGTGGGACAGAGAATGTTATGCAAACTTTATAGATAAGAAAACTGAACATTAGAAGAGTTAAGTGATTTGTATAAGGTCACACTGCTTGTTTTCCAGACATCCATAGACCTCCTAACATCTAGGCAGTTATCATCATTCCCACTTCCCAAAACTTTGTTACCTTTCAATGGTTTCAAAGGCTTATTTCTTACTTTCCCAAGTAGATAAAGGACTAGGATATTTTGTGGTTCTTTTTGTCTCCCATCCTGCTAGACACTGTCTTGCATACAGGGGGAGTACACTAAGCATATGTTATTAGAATGCATTCACGGAAGGGGTTTTGGGGAGAGCAGTGCTATTTCATCAGCATAACTCTCAATTTGAGACTTGGGACTTTTTCTCTCCCAGGATTCCCAGTATCCCTGAGGTCTTGGTTCTAAAGTTTGTTTAAGTCTCTTTTTTCTTAACTGTTTGCACTGGTTTCTTCTCAAAGTCTCCTACGTTTTCTGTTGCAGCACTTTCTAGGTGTTTCCCATCCTTATAGTCATGACCCTAACATCCCATGCCTTTCTTCACTGCCTCCCTGGTCAAGTGGAGGGACATGGAACAGCTCTGAGCTTGAACCTCCAATCTTATTTCACTAAGTTAAATAATTCAGGACAAATTACTTACCATTGCTAAACTGCAGTTTTCTCATCTGTGGGACAGAAAGAACACTTACATACCAAGGTTGTTGTGGGGATGAAGAGAGATAATGGACCAAAATGTCTAGCACATAGTGCACAATGATTGTTATTGGTCATCTCTTCCCTCCATCTAATGTTTTCTCTTTGCAATTTTTTCTAAGCTGCTACAGCCACAAGAACACAATCCTTAAGTATAATTTTCATTTTATCATTTATTTAACTGAATCTTTCCTTCAGAATCTCCTAAGCAATATTCCCCTCAAGTTCAAAATCTAGATCAACACGGTCCAATAGAAATATAATGTAGGCCACAAATGTGAGCCATATATGTAATTTTAAATTGTCTAATAGGCATGTCAAAGCAAAGTAAAAAGAAACAGCTAAGGTTAATTTTGATGATTTATCTAGCCCAATATATCTAAAATATTATTTTAATATGTAATCATATAGAAATTATTAATGAGATATTTTATATTCTTCTTTATACTAAATCTTCAAATTTAGGTGTGTATTTATACTTAACAGCACATCTCCTTTCAGACCAGCCACATTTCAAGTGCTCAATGGCCATATGTGCCCAGTGGTTATTGGATTGTATAGTGTAGCCTAAATTTCAGTTTAACCTTCACCCATTGACTGCTCCTATTTGCTGACGACTCTGATTTCCCAGGCTTATAAAATACTTATAAAAACATTCATCTACCTGGCCATTATCAAAAAGTCAAAAGGTAGATGTTGGCGAGGGTGTGGAGAAAAGGAACTCTTTGACACTGTTGGTGGGAATGTAGGTTGGTGCAGCCATTACAGAAAACGATATAGAAGTTTCCAAACTAAAACTAAAATGGTCATATGACCCAGCAATCCCTCTTCTGGGCATATACTCAGAGGAAATGACAGGTGGGGATATTCACCACTACACTAACAAGGATAGTCCAGAGGAAATAAAATTACCACCTCATAAAGATATCTGCTCTGCCATGTTCACTGCAGCATTATTCACAATAGCCAAGACAAGAAAACAACCTAAGTTGTTTCCATGTCATTCCAACAGTTAAATGGATAAACTGTGGAGCATATACACCATGGATTAATATTCATCCCTTAAAAAGAATGAGATCTAGCCATGTGCCACAACATGGATAAGTCTGGAGGATGTTATGTGAAGTGAAATAAGCCAGACACGGAAAGAAAAATGTTGCATGATCTCATTTATATGTGGGATTTAAGAAAACATCAAATATACAGAGATAGAGAACAAAACAGTGGCTACCAGGGGTGGAGGGGGAGACAGAAAACAGGGAGATGTAGGTCAAAGGATACAAATTATCAGACATGTAGGATGAACAAATCCAGAAATCTATTGTACAACATGAAGACTATAGGTAATAAAATTTTACCGAATATGGGATTCTAAATGAGTAGATTTTACCTGCTTTTGCCACAAAAACAACAAAAATAACTATGAGTTGATGGATATGTTAATTTGCTTCACTGTAGTAATCTTTTTACTATCTATATGTATCCTTTAACATCATGCTGTATACCTTAAATATACACAGTTAAATTTATTTTTAAAACATGCATCTGCCTTATTCTCCCTTTCCTATTTAAACAAATGCATAAATCTCATTTGGAAGGCATTCTCTCCTTCCTCTCATACTCTGCTCCTTCAGAACCCTGAATGTTGGACAGCTCCTGCAGGGACACTGCCTCTGCCTAATTCCACCTGGGCAGGAGGCCACAGACTGAGAAGAGGAGTCTATTGATTGCAAGGTAGTGAGTGATCTGGTGATGAACAAAAGCTCTGAAGTGAGGCAGGCCTGAGTTTACGCTGGTTCTGCCACTAGCAGATAGATAGGGCCCTTGAAATATCAGAATGCAGGTGGGGCTGGGACCAGTAGCTGTCAGTATTTTAAAAGCTCGTAGAACAAGCTATAATTAGCAATAATAATACTCTAGTTTAACCTAAAGGATCCACATTTAAGATTGCTTCTATTAGTGTATCCTTCATAGATGCCTTGGGGAGCCTGTTGTCTTATGACATTGAGACGTGGGGTTACAACTACATGTCAGCCTGTGGGTATCAGTACCATCAAAAGGCAGGCAGAGATCAAGGAAGTTATTTTCGTCCTTCCCAAGTAAGCCAGCTACATCAATACTGCTTCCATTTTTATATTAAGAAATTAATATTTAATATTTTAGTCACCTTGTTTTTATATAACATCATCCTATTGCCTTGCAGGGCTATTGGTATGCAGGTAGGAAGATTTTTGTTAGGAAGTTATCAACTCCAAACCTGGGTAATTGTTATCACCTCACCATGAATTTGATTAATAATGTCCCCATAGCCTGCCTTTTTTAAACATTGTCAGTCTGAAGGAATAAGCAATGATAGATAGAAACCAAAATAAGAAAACCTAGTTCAGCGTGAATAGTCCAGCTAATATTTTCTGTGTAAATTATCCTTTATCCTTTTAAATCAGAGAGAAGTGCAACCCAAGTTGCAAATTCTGGTTTATCAACGTAAACCCCAGTCTTTATGAAAAAGCACTGACAATCACAACCCATGTTCCTATAAAATTATTATGAAATATTGTTTAGGAACTCTAGTATTCTGTCAAAACCCATTCCCACTCATTGCATTATGTGAGAGAGAAAATAAACTTCGTTTGTCCCACGTTTTTGCAAATAAGAAACTGTCACTTCTTAGTATGTAGGGGATGAGAAATACCTTTTTCTCATACATTCTGGGTTCACAGCTGAATCTCCTATAACAAAAGACAGATTAACAAAAGAAAAGCAGATAAATGTATTTAATATAAGTTTTATATGACATGAGAGCCTTCATAAAGAAATGAAGACCCAAAGAAATGGGTAAACCTGCGCCTTTTTTATATGAGGTTTGGTGAAGAAGTGGGTGGGTAGACATGAATAAGTATGATTGGCTAGATAACATGAGGCAATGGTAATAAACTGGAAAGAACTTAGCAAGGCCCCTTTATTCAGATTCCTCTCTGTCTCTGTGTCTTCAGAGAGAAGGATGTCCTTTCCTCTGAGTATAGGGAGGGCACCTCTCAAATGAGGGCCTGATGGCCTGCTTCAAGGGAAGGTCAGAAAAATCCTCCCTGGGTTTTATGACCTGCTTCAGGGGAGAAGAAGGGGAGAGCGAGGGAAGATGAGAGTGACCTTCCTGCTTTTGCTGTTTTCTCAAATTCCAAGGTGCCTTATTTGGGAATAGCACGTCCTGAAGTCCATCAAGTAACACCTTTCTGTGAATGTATGCCCATAGGTCTGTATCTGTATATGGTATACAACGTGTAGCTTTTCATCTTTAATTGAAAAAACTTTCCCAAAACCCAAATAATTCAAGAGAAAACGCTAGTTACTAAGGAGACTCCCTGATGAATTAGAGAGTGATATCTAGACATACTGTATCTACTTAATTCAGGAAACTCTACATTTAAAAGAAGAACAAATTATGTACCAACCAACGGTGGATCCTGAATTTCTACTGGCATAAAGTACAGACAGCTTTTATTTATATTTTTAATCATGGAAGCAAATTAGCAAGTGTCTCTATATTGAATTTGTGAACAGATTTAGATGGATGGGGACCTTCTCTTGAGCATTCTTGATTTAGAAAAACAAATATCATCCAAGGACAAAGTGGTCCGCTGGAGGTGACTAAGGGTAACACAAAAGAACCCTGCATTTCCATCCAGGAGTCTGCACTTGGAAATGGGAACTAAGAAAACCTCTATATCTCTGGCTGTAGCCATGACATTTTCCAAAATAAAGGCAGTGTCATTTAAAAAGGGCTGACCCTGATTTACTTCCGCATGACTAGTATGAACTGCCTGAATAACAATTCAGGAAGTCAGATCAGCTTTGTTCGGAACAGATCCTGATGAAAGGAAGATTAATGTTCACTTCCAAAACTTTCTTAATTGAATGTCATCATATTTTTGTAATATGTCTCAGTGTGCTCGTGAGTCTGGAGTTTCTACGTTGCTGCCCAATGGGAACCAAGTAGGTTTTACTAAACGAAGACTTTTGCAAAGATAGCATGAGAGGCATGTACCCAGTAGAATGCTGAAGTGTCCTGCTGTTTGTGAGGATTAGCATGAAGCCCAGGAATCATGTGAGTAAAACCAGTGGAGGGGGACGTGCAAACAGCATTGCAGGGCAGAGAAAGAGTTTCAAAATTGTGGAAGTAACCAGGGGTTTGTAAAATAAAGTTTGATTCAGAATCTCAATTTTTATTATTTTATGACTTATGACTTATATGACTGCTGGTTTTGTTCCTGAGAAACCAACAGAAACTATGAGGAAAATTCTGTAATTTTGGTATTTTCAGTGCTGCCATTAATTTTTTTCTTCTCTGAAAATATCCTTAAAAATTTGAGTGAAGAAAAAGAAAGGGAAAAATCAAAAACTCCTTGAAAACAGATTTCTATAAACTACTTTTTTTAATGGGCTTTCTTCCTAAAGGTGAAACTACAAGTGAGTATAATTGGAAAGAAAAATACCTTTGCCTGACACATTGAAATCTTCTTACTGGGAACTTCAGGTCCACTGTTGCTAAACGGTAACTCAATCAATTAAAGCGTGGTTCTAGTCCTGAAGTTGTTAACGAGATATGAGGGGAGGAAACAGATTATTAGGTTTGGGGTGAGAAAAGTTGGGAATTAAGAATTAAGTGGGCTACTGACAACTCTCTCTTTTGCATTCACATTTCAAGTAAGAATTGACAGAACTTAGCAATTTGAAAAGATAAAGAAACTAATGAGATTCTGAGTGCTCAGATGAAAGATATTTTATAGAACAATAATTTGAGGTTGGGCTTATGGTAAATTTTGCTACTTCATCTATAGTATAAATAAAGCAGGTTATAACAGTTGTAGCCTGAATTTTAAAAATTCGAGTATGTGATCATATTTTTCTGACAACTTTATGAAATTTGTCACCAAATTTTATTGATTGTTGATACCTTGGGCTCTAAATTAAGTGAGAACACAGTAAATATTCTTTTAATAAAAAACAAATATAATGATGAATTTTAGTGAGAAGAATGCACAAAAATAGAACTTGTGCAGCATAAAAACAAATGTGCTAACTCTGAGGTGGAAGACCTGATAAGAACGCTTTTTCATTTATAACTTGCTCTGCTATACATAGAAGATACATATCTCAGAGGTCTGAGATGATTTTGTCCTATCTGCAATTTCAGAAACAATGAAAGGAGAAGCAAAAAAAAAAATTATCTAAAAATAGAATTTATAATGCTTAATTTTTTTTACTATTGAACTTATGGCTCAAATTTCATGTTTTTGTGGTCTTTTTATTTATTTATCTTGGCATATTCTTAAATTTCTGTGGAAGAGTCAAAAGAAAGTTATTGGGTATGACAAAAATAGAGTAAGATTTAAGTTAAGGTGGTGAACTCCCTTCATATTCCTATCAAAGAATTTGAATACCTATATGTATCAGCTTTGTTGTTAGTACTTATTTTTATTGATATTTAAGCCACAAAGTTTTAACAAGTTTTTCACATTGTGAAAAAAAAGAATTAAAACTATAAGAAATAAAAAACAAACTTTAAACTCATAATCTATTTTGGCTTACGTTAAATCAAAATATTTAGCAAAATTACCATGTATTATAAAATTTTAAAGGAAGTAACATTCACAAAATCCTAAGTCTCAAGAAAATAGTAAGGGTTGTAAATTATAATGTAAATTTCTATTGTTATAGCAAATTTGTGGTATTCTCTTCTCAAAAACAAATAGGGGTGAGAAATAAACACACATTGACTTGGTAATGGTGAGCATCCTTATAATCACAGATTTTTAAGAACATAATTTTTCTCTCATTTTATGGTACTTTGTGTAGTGTTCAAAGAAGATACATTTTACTAGTAACAATAACCACCTTGTATTTGTATAGCACTTTAGAAGTTATAGAAGAAAGTCATCCAAATGATCTCATTTAATACTCTGGAAAATGTCTTTCTACCCCTTTTTTCATTTGGTGAAGAAAACAGGCTGTGCATGGCTAGGTGTCCTTCCAAGCATGGTTAAGTGTCTTTCCAAGATCTTAAAGCAAGGAAGTAGTGGAACTGTGACTTGAACTTGGGTCTTCTTGCTCTTGTCACATGCTCCTACAACTACTCCACAACATCTCCACTGAAAAGATAAAATATTACTAAGAAAACTCACCAAAGGGAAAGAGGACACATTGGGGCTTCAGCAGTGATGGAATCATTAGCTTATGCATAGCCAGACCTCACTAAAAAGCTCACATGTTGAAAGAAGTTGGGAATATCTATGTATTCAAGTACTTTCATTCTTCGTTGCTTTCTTATATACTGTTGCATCTGTCATTTTTACAATATTAAACTTGGATGAGTTAGGTTTTCACAAATCAATGTTAGCAGACAGCAGGAAAAATCAGAAGTCATAAGTACACGTTATTTAAAATGTAGTGTAATTGACACTTTGTGCAAATGTAGATCATGCAAATTTGAAATAGTGTGGTGTAGAAAATATTCATGGAGTCACTTTATACCCAAAATTCTATATAACAAAAATCTGTGTTTTTTTCAGAGTAAGAACCATATAATTTCAAAGTCAGTGAGCCAAGTGAATTATAAATTGTATTATGTTGTCACCAAATAGCATCAATAACTCTTATCCTTTGCCAGAATCAGGCTGTATGTATCAAAACTTTGGCAGATAATTCTGGTGATTATTTGGCTGTTATTGTAATACTTACTGTTATGATTATATACAGCCTATCTTATATACTATAGTGAAGTTTCTAATCATTCATCCAATCATAGTGCTAGTGCAAAAACAAAACCCCAAAATAAATAACTTTGGAACAAAGGCTAGGTATGCTAAAACACTTTAAAGAAAGCCAAGTAACCGCCATGAAACAATGAACTGCTGATTTAGGAGAGAGAGCTCTGATAAATAATAGGTAATTCTGCATTTAGATATATAAAGCAGAAGACAAGAAGGAAAAAGGAAGAAATGAGGGAAGAATTGCCACCATGGGTGTAGATTTCTGTGCTCCAGCAATGCACCTTTCTTCTATACATTTATTACTTTGGGAAAATTAGCCTTGGATTATTCAAAGTATGTTTCATGTACAGTCATTAAGAACAGCCCACTCACATAAAATATGATTTCCCTTTTCAAACTAATGTGCTCAGATTCACGTTATGGATAGTTCACTCAAGAAAGATTCAATCCTCATGTGATAGACTCAAGATTGGAATGAAGCTTAGAGGTCATCTGCCTCAACCATCTTGCAGGCAATATATGGAATCCCCTCTAAAGCACACCCTAACAGTGACCAAAGTGATCCAGAAATGTATTGGTCAATTAAGGTCTTTAAATTTGCAAAGTATTTTCATGTGTATAATCTCACTTAATCTTTAAAATACTTCTATACAGATATAATTACTTTAAGTTTATAATGAGAAAACTGAAGCCCATATTAATTGCTTATGGATATAAAACTATCTAGAAAAAGCTCAGGTCCTTCCACACCTAATTCAATAGTTATCTCCCATCAACTAAATAATTCCACTGCACTATCTAAAATATTTATTGCATTGCTTTAAAAATCCATTTTAAGCCTGAATCCTTAATAAGTACCCAAATATTTTGACCAGTGTATACACAAGCTCCCTTCCAGCTTCCCATTCCCTACCTAGGATAGTAAATTAAATCACTGGACCTCTAGAACAAATTCATTCAAAAGGTGTTTCCAGCCAGACTGTCATACAGAGCTAACCCAATGCCCTTCTTTCTCAAGAAATGCAATAGGCAAAACAAGGTGAAAAGATTTGCTCTGTGTCATCATCTGTCCATTTGCTTACAGAACATAAGAATTCTAAATATTCTTCTATATCTTACATGACTAAGATCTAGAAAGATATCTGAGAAGTTCAAATGGCACTTAAAATACAGAAACAAGAAACATTTCTTTTTCCAACTCATCTGCAACCACCAACACCCTCTCAATGAGTATTGTGAAAAAAATAAACTCAAGAAACTGTTCATGCTTTTAAATACTCTTAAAACAGAGTCTTAAAGCTGTAGAGAGAGTTTGCCCGGTTGAGTGTGAAACTGAGCCCCACTGAGCTGTATTACAAGAGCCAAAGTTCCTCCTCTATAGGATTTACTGTGACAGCCAGTCTAAACTCACTTAATGCTGCTTACATATTCAGTGGATTTTTTCAAAGCAAAAATAAATGCTTTGAAAAAATTTTATCTGATGATTTTCTATTAACTCCAATAGCATTCACTGCTGTATAAGTATCAGGGCTAAAAACTGTTAGCTAAGAGATATGAACCCAGTCTGAGACCACCCGTTAAATCTTTGTTCATGGAAGCAGGTAGACTTAGGGTGCATGCATCAGACATTTCTTCCTTACTAAAAGCACCTAATCCCAATGCCTGATACAAAGCAAATGTATAATAATCTTTTCCTTTTACTCCTTCTTAAGTAGCTTTTTCCTTCAACTTTATCATCATATGTATAGTAATGGGATAATCATGTACCTGCCAGCTAAGGAAGGGGAGGTAGAAAAGAAGAAAAGGATGAGGGTACATTATTTAGTTAGTTATACATATAGCCTTATTCCATTAAAGGAATTATTTTCCTTTATAAACCGATGAACAGCAGGCCCTGGAGAAGGGAATCACTTCAGATTATTACGCTGGAATTTGAGAAATATTCCTTTAGAAGTTGACAAAGTGCTTTTATGTTTAGATAATTTTATTTAAAATCTTCATCTTCCATGGAAAACAATTAAGTTTCAAGTGTCATGGTAAAAAAAATGGCATGCCCTAATGTTAATTTGCTATGTAAATCACACTCCCCAAAAAATGTTCTCTGATGATTCGAAATAATGGTGGCAGCTCCCAGAAAGACATCTCATCTAGTAAGAGATGGCCTCTTCCCCCTTTTATGCTAGTTGTTAAATATTTTGGGTATCACCTTTGCATATGTTCCAAACTTAGAGGTGTACTATGTGTTTCCAAGCTATCTAGACCAGAGCTGTCTAGACATGGTAGTCATCAACCACATAAGGCTATATTAATTTAATTAAATAAAATTCAAAAATTCAGTATCCCAGTCTTGCTAGCGATATTTCAAGTGCTCAGTAGCCATATGAGGCAAGTATCTACTGTATTGGTCAGTGCAGGGTTACAGAACATTTCCTTTGCTGCAAAAAAATTATCTTGGGCAGCATTGTTCTGGACAAATATCTTCTCTTTGCAAAGATAGAAACCTGTTTTTAAAGATACCTTGTTGGAGGGGAGAATAAGAAAGTAATGACCTTTCCTCCTCTCCTACAATTGAAGAACAAGAGACCCAAGAGGTTAACTGGCTTTCTCAAGGTCATAGCACCAATTTAAGGAGAGAACCAAGGCTGAAGTCCACCTCTCTTGCATCATGCTCAGTCCCAGCCTGCTCACGGAGTCTTTTAATTTAATGGTAAGAATAAATGGTATGTTTGAATGGCCAGAGTATTTTCCCACCACATCAGTTCCTGACTCCTATAAAATGAAATTTTCACAAGTCCTCAGCTTCTTCCATTTCTATTTCCACCTCTCTAGGTACCTACCACCACCACGACCATCACCTTTTCCTCCTCTTCAAACTCAAATACAAATTAGCACAAACTCTTCTGTGAGCTTCTTTCTTAGGTCCTCTAACCGAAAAAAAAAAAACAGGCCCTTTCCAATAAGTCCCAGATCTCATATGCCCACCTCCAATCCTCAGACTGAGAGCCTAAACCAGCCATATCCTGGGAACCTGCCCACTGACAACATCGCTATACAGCCCACCTGGGAGTTCACCCCAGACTCTTGAGCAGGGACCTACTCTGAGTCCCTGAACCTTCCACTCAGCAGTATCAACATAGGGGTGATTCTTTGGACACTTTTTAGGTGATCATTTCTTGTTTCAAGCAGCAAGATCCCAGGCCTGCAAAAATTATGCTGTCACTGTGCAGCAGCTTCTTGGAGTGGGAGATATTATCCATGCACTGCAGGGACCTGTCAGCACTCAGGCCTGCCTTGTCTTTCAGGTCATTCCATAGGCTAAGACTGGCCTAGCCAAGAACACATATCAGATACTGTGAAATTGTGGATAGTTATTTCATTGTCTACTTTCAAGTGATAAAAATTAAAGTGGGTTTTATTTTCATAAAGTTAATGATTACAGAAATGTTGTTCATTGGAGCTTAATCGCACAGAAAAGAAGGTTTGAAAATGAGTTCCAGATATACACAAACCCCAGAGGGTTACGATGTTTATATTTTGGGAAAGACTAAAAAAAGAATGCTTTTTATAGTTGTCTATAATAGTCTTCTCTTTACTAACAAAACTTTTTTTATAATTATTGTTCATTCCATGCTTTTGAACTGTTATTTAGATTCAGCATATCTGAAATAATTATAGTCAAAAGGAAACAGCAAAAGCAGAGTCAAAGTCATCTCCTCCAGGAAATAGAATGCCAAGTATCCTAGAATCCACAATAGGAGGAATACGACCCCATCCCCTTCAACCAAAAATTTTACATAGAAAAATAGACACAGAAGCAAATGGTAGGGATACAAATGGAGAAGACATACTTTGTCTTTAACTTTATCAAGCTTCTGCTTCCAACACCCTCATGTCAGACCACGGACAATCCTTTAAGTGTTTCGGGACAGAGAGGGAAATCTTGTCCTATCAGATCTCACAGTCAGCTGTCCAAGGTCAAGCATGAACATCCACCCTGAGACACACACTGGCAACCCATAGTTCACGGCCCCCGCCCTGCCTTAGGTGTCAGCAACCAGAGGCTGAAGGCATTTGCCTACTTCACAAATTACCAGCTGCCTGATCTTCTGCAAAATACTTAGTCTTGGAGATTCAGTGTTTTTATTTGTAGCAAGGTCATGATAATTCTAAGCTCATAGGAGTTTTATAATAATTAAATGAGATAATGTATGCAAAATGCCTCCCCAAACAACAGCTGTTCTTCCTTTTTTCAATTATATGTCCTTTGTAAGGTAAGGTGATTTAGCAACTCTCACTGACCCATCCTTTTGAGTATGCAGAAACAACTACATTTGGAGCATTTAAAAGGTCACACTGCTTCCAAGTGTGTGCAGAAAAATTTGAGGAGACACAAGGTCTGGCCTTGTCTCCCTTGTCTTTCTAACCTCACAGCCTTCAACTCCCAATCCAAGCCAACACTACTAAGCTCTCAGGAACTTCAAGAAAGGAGGAAGTCATTTTTTCCTGGCTTGTGGTCCCTATGCCAGGACCCACGTTTATCTCTTGATGAACAAAAACAGCTCTCTCTGCTCCCCAGACCCTACCCAGCTCTAATGTAACTTGCTCTCCCCATCTCCCCAAACCCCTAGTCCTGAACAAGTCCATTCTACATTCCACACCAACGCTTCTGTGCCTGCAAGGAGACACCAGGCTCCTCCTCCAAAGATGTCTTACAATTAGCTTGACTTATTTAACATAGCAACACAAAACACAGTCAGCAGGATACCACAGAATGAGCACACATAGACTTTTCCATTTGCAAGTGGAGATAGAAGGAGAAAGGCCTGAAGGAGGATGTGAGTGGTGAGTGGTACTCACTTCCAGGGTCCAGTTTCAGGCCTCTGGTAGGGAAGTGATGGTTTTTAGCTCAGTTGAGGGGAGCAGAGACATCTGCCACTTACCAGCTGTGAGACATTAGGTAAGCTAATTAAAAGTTTGTATCCTTGGTTTTCTCATCTGTGTGAAGGAGATAAAAGTACCTATCTCTTACAGTTGTTGGGATAACTAAATGAGATAAAAAAATTCCAAATAAATGACAGCAATTACTATTAGTATTAATATTAATGCCAGTACTGCTAACTGGAAAAATCAAAAGTATTGCTACTATTGCTATTGTGTCTTTGAAACGCTGTGCTCTTGGTAGGAGTAGAGATAACAAGGATGAGGACCTCACAACTCCTCTCAGATACTTGTGCCAATTTTACAGTAAAAATGATCAGTATCAAGTGGTGATTACCTTACAGTAATTCTACACTTGGCTGCACATTAAAATCATCTGAGAGCTTTAAAAATTCCTGATGCCACGTTATGCCCTGCAGCAATTTTCAGAATCTCTGGGAGAACCCAGGCATAAGCAATTTTTAAAGGTGATTTTTATATATAGCCAAGTGTAAGAACTGTTAAAAGCATTAAGTGGGAGGCCATTTGACCTAGGTAGTTCTAACACTCTGGGTTCCTACCTGAGCAAATGGTAACCTAGCTCAGATTCATTTCCTATAAGTGGCTAATTTAAATAAAAACAAAACAAGCTCAGCCAATCACAAGCAGTCAATTAGGCATGCACTACACTGTCTTGAACTTCCCCCCAGCATAGTCCAAGTTAGGCAATCACTCAAAGTTTAACCAATCGAATAATTTCTTTGCTCTGCTTCCCCATTCACCCTATGAAAGCCTTCCCTTTGTGATGTTTGGGCAGAGCCCCAGACCACTTCCAGTATGGATCTGCCCAATTCATGAATCATTGTCTGCTGAAGTAAACTCTTTAAAATTTTAATGTGCCAAAGCATATCTTTTAAGAGAACCACGGTTGCCTTAGGAGGGTAACACTCTTATTGGGGGCTGCTACAGCCTTCTCTTTATACCTCTGTTGTCATACCTGTCCCCTTCTAGGTAATTACTTTTAAGTGCACTCCAGCGAATGCCTGTATCCCCATGAAACTGCTCAAGGACAGGGACCATGATTTATTCATCTTTATAACTCCATTGGTGGTCATGTGTAATAATAATAATGATGATGGTACCCAACTTTTGTGAAGCACTAACTCTATGTGCCTGGCATGGGGCTAAACTGTTAAAAAATATTCTCTCATTTAATTCTCACAGCAACCTGTAGGGTAAAATGTGATTGTTTGCCTTAGTTTACACCTGAGGAAACTGAGGCACCAACAGGTTATGAAATGCCTAAAAATATATATAGGTGGCCTTACTACAGAGCCTATTCTCTTCCATTCAGTTATAGAAACCTCTACATCACAGTGTGGGCTTAGAGTGGACATTTACCAACAAAAATAACAACCGCAGCAATAGTATCACCTACAAGTTATTGAGAGCTCCCTCTGCACCATAAGCTATGTTGATCCCTTTATCTACTTTATTTCATTTAATCCTCCCCAAAAAATGTCCCTGCAAAGCAGGTCCTATTATTCTTCTCTATTATAAAGAGGAAATTGAAGCTCAGTAAGAGGTTAAATAACTTCAAAATGTGGTCATTCCGACTGAGGTAGGAATTTGAATTCAAGAGTGTCTGATTTCTGGCTCTTGATTACTAAATAATATAGCATTTATTTTTTAATTTACCAGTGGATAAATGAAAGAACAAACAAATGAATGAGCGAATGAATGAATGAATGATGTTCAAAAGTCTTTTTCTGTCCTTGCCTTCTTTATCAACATTCTCAGCAAGCATTCCTAGTTTATAAGAAGCTTAACTCCTCTTATAGGTTAAAGGCGGAAAAAATAGCAGTGTGCTAGTTCTATTTGAGGGAGGAGGAAGGGAAAAGCAACATGAAGGAAATCAGTCTCTGCAAATTCCCAAAGATTTGGACTGAAGCCAGTTTGTTAGTTTGCAAATGAAAACGCTGTCTCCACTTTTCACTACTCTGTTTTATGCCTTTAAAATTCAAACAGGAGGCTTAACATCTGCTATGTGTATTAGAAAATCAAGAGGGCTGCGAACACTAAACAGAAGATGTACTGGATATTTTCAAATGTTTCCAGTTGCCAGGCAACAGTCTTCCTGCTTTCCAGGCACCACGGCTAAGTCACCTGGGCTTCAGCTCTGAGAAAGTCTTGAATTAAACTTCCAGCCATAGGCTGTGACAAAGTATTGAAACAACCATAAAAGACAGCATTTAATTTTATACTGATTTTTTTTTCAGACTTGTCACCAGCAGCTGCACTGTCAGTGCTGGGTCTGAGAGTTTAACACAATGTGGATTTTCTAGAAACTCAGTTTCTTATACAGTAAGAGTCCCTAACTCAAACATCAGAAATGGCCCTTCTGAAATAGTAAAAAGTATATAAATTGCAGAATATTTTACAGAATAGAATTTTGTTTATTCTGTTAAATTCAGTGACTTCAAATGAAATTACGGAATTGTCAAGTAGCAATTCTATTAAGTGGAAGTGGAGGTTTTTTTTTTTTAATTAACACATTGACACACCAGTTTAAGCAACTATGGTATTTGTTTACCAGTCTCCCTAGGATTTTATTTGTACTGTTCCTTTAGGCAATTGCATGTACATCTTGTTTCATCTCCATACCAATTCTTGGAGAAAAATATTTTCACCATTTTTACAGATTGCAAAAGAAAATAAAAATCTCAGGACACCCTCCCCACTCCTTATGCAAAAGGGAAAGTAAAGGCCAGGAGAAGACTGGCCCCACAGATCATTCATTAAGGAAATGCCTTATTGGCCTCCCATTAGCAAGGACATGCAAATTGTAACTTTAGGTCTGCGATTCCACACAAATAATAAATTACAAGTTTATCTTCCCCATTGCAGAACAGAGACAAGAAAGGATCAAACCCACCCATCCTCCTGCTTTTTTTTCCCCTTTCTATATGCCTTATTTCCCTTAAATACTGAAATTTCCAAATTCCCTGTCAGAAAAACAGCCACAGATTTGCTTATGGTTTGTGTTTTTTCCAGGTGTGTCTTCAACTTTAGCTTAATAAGCCTCCATGGATTGAGATTTTTGCCTCATTTGCTTATTTTGGTTTGTCAAGATAAAGCAGCTGAGATTACGTGGATAAGAACCCTGTGTGTAATTCATAGTTGGGTTCCAAAGACTTTCAATGGAGCCCAGGATCTAAAGCAGTTTCTACTGAGTGCTTAAATCTCACCTAAGCTATGAACCCTGAATCCTGCCAAAGACAAGCTGCCCAAACCAGCCACCACAGTTCCTGTATATGCCTACCCATTCGGATCCCCTCCCTACCACTGGCAGGTGGCCTCCAGGGACCTTTGGTTAAGTAATATCCTGAACTAAAAATACCGCTGGCCAGAGGAATCCCAGGCATGAACTAAATAGCACCCTCAAGCCATATGAGTCAAGCGGGGCCCCACTTCAGCTCAAAGCCCCTCTTGCTTCTCAGAGCAAGGCCCTTCTCAGGGCCTGGAAATACACTAACTTCGGAACTTCTCTCCAGGTTTTTCTTTTCCCCATTGTAATCCCTAAACAACTCACATTTAAACGGGGGAAGGGAATGCCGGGAAGTCTAGAACTTTGGAGAGAATCTTATAAGATTCCTAAATTCCAAACCTCAGTAATCCTAAATCCCTCATTTTAAACCTCAATAAACCTAAATTCTAGATTTGCATGCCAGCTAGAGGAAATCAGACTGTGTATCTCCTTTCCTACCTATATCTGCCCTTGCTTATAGAAAGCCACAGCTGAGCCCAAGGCCTGGAGGCAAGGCTGTTTTCAGAGCTTTCCCAACTCAGTTGTGTGTGTATATTGTGGGGATGCCTCAGAAAAGCCACCCTGCAGATGAACGCCATTCAAAACATTCAAATTCTCCCTAGTACTTAAATGGCTTAGGGAGCAAAGTTTGAAAGTTTTCAGTCTTCCCTGAGGCTCCTGTTAATTTTATCTTAACATTAGTCCTCCTTATAGTATTGATACTGTAATTCAACCTCCTGGCTTGAGGTCCTAGCCTTCTAATGCTTTCTCTGTTACACCCATTATGCATTCATTTATTTATCCAACCCATATTTAATACTTGTTGAGTGCCTACTATGTATAAGGAGCTGGGGACACAGTGACAAACTAAATGAACATGGGCTCTGCCCTTGAAGAGATTGATGTCAAGGGGACAGTGATTGAGCACTCACTATATTCTGGGAACAATACTAATGCTTTTACATCGTTTGCCTCTTAAGTTTTCATTGAATTCAATTCTCTCTACAATCACATTAAGTAGATATTATGATTAAATCCTTTTTCAGTTGTGAAAAACTGCTGAGCAAATAGCACTTGCCAATAGTGAGTCTAAATTCACCCCCAGATCTTCCTGAATACAAACATTTAATCACTATGCCATACAGCTTCTATTTTAATTGTGTATACTTATATATTTTAATTGTGAAGATTAAATACCATAATCCAAGTAAAACCCTTAACGCTGGGCCTGGCGTGTAGTCTGCCACAATTATTTTGATTCTCCCATCCTACACAAAGAGAACCTAACTAATCCTGAGCTCCCAAAACTTCTACCACATCCAAGACCCTTTGGTACAGCCCCAGACAGTCTTTCTTCTGGCCTCGCCCTTCAGGACAGATTGCCGCCCATCCTCTAAGAACCAAGAAGCAAGACTTGGTCAAAAGACAAGAATAAGAATGCAGGACAAGAACCAGTCCTGGATTAGCTTCACTTGGGGCTGGGAGAAATCTCTCTGCCAGTAAAGCCTATTTCACCCCAAAGAGCCAGTGAGAACTAAGTCTTCAGAATAGTCCAGCAGAAGTTCCACCTAAAATTAAAAACAAGCCAAACGTCACTTCCTCCATTATCTCTCACCTCTGACCAGTAGAAGAAATAGAGTTAAAATAAAATTTTCTATAGTAGTCTCCATTTACTGAGAATTTTCTATGTGCCAGGCTTGGTGTAGTGCAGAAAGCACGGGTTTTGGATAAGATGACCTCCTCTCGAATCATGTTAGTTTCCTTGGAAAAATTATTTAATTTCTCTGAACTTCTGATTCCACACCTATAGAATGGATAGTGTAAAATGCCATGTTGTTATGGGGATTAACTAAATTCAATTATCTGGTCTCTGATGACATGCAACAAATGTTTTCCTTCAGTTCCACCCTCTCCATCAGACATAATGATTGCTGATGTCACTGTGACTAGGGTGTATCTAAATATGTGCTTGCTACGTTGATGTTGTGAGTCTAATTTTTCTACTGTGCCACCTAACTTTTAAAATGTCTCTACCTTAGCATGCCTGTTCAAACCAGGCAACTAATAGTGTATCTGCTAGTTCCATGTCATTTTTCCCCAATAGAAAATAACATAATTAACGTATTTATTAGGGGCCTAAACACCTAGATGCTGTAATCTATAGATGTTGTGTATAATGAGTGGAACGGGGAACTGATTAAAAATTCACCTGTTGCCGGGCGCGGTGGCTCACGCCTGTAATCCTAGCACTCTGGGAGGCCGAGGCGGGTGGGCAGCTCAAGGTCAGGAGTTCAAGACCAGCCTGAGCAAGAGCGAGACCCCGTCTCTACTATAAATAGAAAGAAATTAATTGGCCAACTAAAAATGTATGTAAAATATTAGCCGGGCATGGTGGCGCATGCCTGTAGTCCCAGCTACTCGGGAGGCTGAGGCAGAAGGATTGCTTGAGCCCAGGAGTTTGAGGTTGCTGTGAGCTAGGCTGACGCCACGGCACTCTACAGCCCAGGCAACAGAGTGAGAGTCTGTCTCAAAAAAAAAAAAAAATCGCAGGTGGAAACTGGAAATGCTGGCCTCACCTCATACCTGCCACACTCTTTGACTCTGGGAAGCAAACAGGTCCAACAATGTGGTTCCAGCTACAAACTGGCCCAGTAAGAGCTACTGTCCTACATCATAAGCTCTTAAACTACTACAAAATTATTAGCCATTACTGCAAATGATAAAAAATTAACACTTAATGACTCATTAGTTCACCTTTTCAATATATATCAAATGCCTGATATGCACATATATATGACTTGCTTTCAAAGGTGAAAAACCTCATTTTTGGTAGCGCTCCTCTGCCAAACACACACACACACACACACTAGCTCCAATCTAATCTCCAACATTAATAAAGGAAAAAAAGAACAGCAACAAAAACAAATAATAAAAAAGGTCACCCCAACAATGAAAACAAAGCTGCTTTCAGGAAAGAACAGAATGGGCCTAATTGACGTATCTTTTAACAGCACAAACAAGAGACTGCGGTGTCAGCAAAACTCAACGGCACGAGATGGTGCAACACTCAGAGAAAAACCCCAGGAGACTGTTCACATTTAATGACGCTCCGGCACATGCAATTAGGTGGTACAAACGGGCTCGTTAATACAGCTACCCTTGTTCTGGGCACTCCTGTAATTAGGACCAAGCAGCTGCAGACGCGCTTAATGGGAAATGCAATTCTTTGTACACCAGGATTTCGACCTTCGGAAAGAAAGGATGGGAGCGAGCTGAGGCTCTCCGACTTCCCGAGTGACCTCGCCCCAGCTCAGGCTCTTGGCAGGGGTTAGATAAGCCCAGGTGAGCCGTCACCGGGCAGGAGCAAAAACCAAATGGAAAGGCTTCTATGAAAGTGTTTTCCAGAACATTGAGACATAAACACAAAGAGCCAAGGTGATGGTGTCAAAGGATGGACATGGATCTTTCTAGAACAGGGACTGCTCTACCATGCCGCCAGGTGGTGCAGGTGGCGTGCAGTCAGAGGAACCCTAATAATCGATAAGGCTGCGGCCCCACTAGCAACGGGCACGCAGAACCCTCCGACGCTGCGGCCAGCTTCCCACCTCACATACCTGGGACCCAGCTATTCCTCCCGACACAGACAACGCCGATCTGTCCTGGGATCTAACAACGACCATCAGAGCAAAATCCTACACGTAGGTTTTCCTACTGTCCTACGAATACAAGCGTAAGAAGCCACGAAGTTAAAGTTTTAGTGGGGAGTATGCCTGTCCCACGTATAATGTGATGCTATGAACTGGGATTTAACAAATAACTAGAATTTTTAAAACACGCACACGAGGATATTAAACTTTGTATACAAAACTGATGTTGGGAGGCTTAACAAAACAACCCATAAACAAAAACAACACTGTTTACAATTCAGACAAATCGACACCAACCCATCAGATACCACACGTACACCATAGTTTAACATTCATAAAGTATGCCCAATAAAACCTAGGGTCTAGGGGCTCTACCCCACAAAACGTCAAAATAAACAAAAAAATGGATTCTGTCTCATCGTAAGGTTGAGTAAGACACCGTGACACAAATCACTGCGTTCACCGTGTCCACTGTACGTCATTGTCACCTGCAGCAAACAAGCCACCAACACGGGTGCTCCGTGCGGTGAGAAATTCTAAAGTGTTTGAAAAGAGACTAAAATTTACAATCTCTAAAAATCTAACTGCAGGGAACGGAAATCCTGAGAGCGTCAGCATGAAACCACGGGCAGAGCCCGGTCTCCCCCTCGTGTGCAGGGCTCCGAGGCCCTGGCTGGCTTTCCACCTCCTTGACACTGCCTGGGTCTTGGGAAGAACTTAGTTTTGTGGCAAAGTTAGAACTATTTTAGGTCACTGTTGAACAGGTGGGGTGGAAAACACCATCAGCAACGCTGCCCTTCGTGACCTTTCCAGAGACCTGACCATGACAGACAGACACGTGCTTCCTGGAAAAGCTCTGCCACTCAGAAAGTTGGTTCCTTCATAGAAAGTGGGAGAAATTTGTCTTAAAAAAAAAAAAAAAAATCACAGCACCAGCGAAACCACCAGAACTCAGATTCCCCAAGGGCAGGTGGAAGCATCTGGCTTGCTTTCTTCTTTTATGTATATGCTAAATATTACACAGAAATGATATATCTTTTATTTTCTCTTTCCATAGAGAAAGAAAAATATAAAAGTAAGTACAAGTAAGCCCTAGGGCATAAGAGAAGCCAAAGTCAAAGCCAAAATCTAAATAATAAATAATAATAAATAATAAATAATAATAAATGGAACCCTGAGCGGGCAGTGACCCTGCGGCTGGACGCGCCCTCCGCCTGGCCTTCCCCGGCCTGCGGGCAGGGCCGGCGCGTCCTCAGGGCCCAAGGACCCGGTTCGCTTCTGTTTTAATGACAAAACGGCCCAGTGCTGTGGCCAAGTCCAAGCTCTCAGGTCCCGGTTGGCAGACGCAATCCAGCCTCTGTGCCTTGTCCAGTCACGGAACTTTTCTTCAACTATAAACCTCACAGTTTTCCCCTGGAGGATGTTTATTCCTGAGGATGGCTGAGACCTGGTTACAGCCCCTACCTCCTTAGCAACCACTTTGATCACTGACAGTGAAAGAGTTTGTGATTTAAATTTACCAAAAAAAAAAGGAAATACACAAAACACGTAGCATAACACTGATTTTATTTTGAAAACTATCTTCATATAAATAAAAATATTTTAAGAAGAAATAAAATCAGAAGAGTCACAGAAGTTTGTAGTGCAAAGGTATTATTTCCTTCTCAGATTCCATAAAGCCCAAATATTTAATGGGAATATATTAGTTCTAAAAATAAGAAATAGTAAAATAAATGGAAATCTCCCAGCCGGTGAAACTGACACCACTCACAGCAACACTACGTGAGCTACCCCAGCAAGGGAAACACTTTAATGTTTTAAAATGATGACATTTGGAAGTATCGTGCCTTATTGTCTTCTTGCCAACACCCCAATGTGAAGAGGATGATGAAACGCTTCCAGTACACAGTTGACACTGCCTGACCACTGCCTGGAACATTCTGGATGTGTTAGGGACTGAACGTCTGTGTGCCCTCTCCTCCCCCGGCCCCGGATCGTATGCTGAAGTCCTGACCCGGAGCAATGGTGTTGGAGCTGGTGCCTCTCTCTGGAAGGTGACTGGGTCACGAGGGTGCAGCCCTAGGAATGCATCGGTGCCCTGACAAGAGCAGAAAGGAGACAGGGGCCTCCCGCTCTTGGCTCCCACCACATGGCACACAGCAGGCGGGGAGGGGGGCTTCCCCAGACCCCAGATCGCTGGCACCTTATCTTGGACTTCCCAACCTCCAGAACTGTGAGAAATGAATGTCTGCTGCTGAAGCCACTAATCCACGGTCACAGCAGCCAGGATGGGCGAGGACAGGCGTTCGGCAGGAAAGCACCGTACCCTTGCCCGCCCCTGGTATTAATTTATATGATTGTTTTGACAAGGTGAATTCATTTGTTTATGGAAACTTCATATTTTCTGACCATGATAAATGTAAAAGCAAACCAATCACTGTGGAGAACAAACTCATCCCTACAGCCCAGCTCGACCACCTGCATCAGGGGCCGGCAAACTCCCCAAAGGGCCAGAGGGTACTTATTTCTGTTACCACCACTCGACTCTGCCGCTGTCACCGGGGAGCAGCCGGGCACCCTGTGCTGCAGGGAAAGTGTATTCACGACAACCGGCAAAGCCACGCTTGGGGGGTGGGCCCCAGCCTGGGGACCCTCCGTCTGCCACGTTTCACTGCAACTTCCACGCGGGTTTGGGCCACGCAACGGCGAACCGTGACCTTGCCCGGTCAGGGCCCCTCCTGGGGGACTCCAGGTGCTCCCTTGCAGGCGGCTTCCCGTGGCACGTGCCGTGGATGGAAGGGCAGGCTTGCTGCCCACGGGGCGTGCTCCCAGCGCCGCTGGCACGAGGGGCCCAGGACAAACGCTGTTCAGAGCCGGCTTTGGGACAGGTGAGAAGAAACGTGAGCTGAGAAGGGATCAACAGGGAATGCGCGGAAGCCACGTAACCGCCGTGACGTGGAGACGCGGGAAGAGATGGCGAGCAGAGAAAGAAACCAGCTGGTAAAGGACGGGGAGACAACGCAAAGTCTGAAAGCCGACACGATCTTTAGTAAAACAGTGAAAATGTGGAATCCCTGTGATTTCACCAGAAAACTAATTCACGTATTTAAAAGAAAAACACAGGTTGCCTAGTTTGGGGGAAGTCCCGCCAGGAGCAGCTTTATGGCCAGTGCTATTAACAAACTGTCCTTGGGACAGTGCAGGGGAGCGGTTCAGGCAGCGTCTAAAGAGCCCCAGCCTGGCTGTCTGCTCCGCTCCCTGGCAGCCCGCCTGGCACCAGAGCAGGGGCACAGAGGTGGCTCTGCCCCCACGGATTTAACCCAGAAGGGGAGAGGGGCCTGGGGTTGGCTTACCGTGACTCCCATCAGAAACGGGACCCTCTGCCAGGGGCAGGCTTCTCCCAAGCGCCCAACTCTGACAGAGCCCCTTTATCCCAGACCTTCCTGCCCAGAGGTGCGACCACCCCCCACACAGCCCTCCCCAAGCCCCCTCGCAGCCTGGCCTCTGGCATCACAACCACGCATGGCATGTCATCTCGCCGTGGAGCCTCACGGCCCTCTAGGAGAGTCTCCTGTCTGGCGGACGGCTGCTCCCGGAACGGGCAATCGATAAGGAATACAACAACATACAATTCCTAAGCGCTGGTCCTCACTGCTCTCTGCCACCAGTGCTGTCCTGGGATCCTTTCTTTTTCGGTCCCCCCTTGGCTCTCTCTGCTTTCAGTGTATTCCCTCGTAGCCTAGCATCAGATATTTAAATGCTTCCTACAGACAGGACTGGATAAGTGACAATGACAATAAAGAAACGGCCACGTGCAGGTCTCACAGAGCAGACGAATAAATACTCTAGAAATTTTCACCCCGTCCACAGGAAGGTCACGTGATGTGACACTCAGGCTCCACCGCAGGGTCATCTTAAGGCAGGGGTCAGCTTGTCTCTGCTAAGCACGTCATTTCACACGCGCAGAGCTGACAAGCGCCCCTCCGACGGGGCGCTCACACCTCCATCCTGCGCCCGCCTGCCCCATGACCCTCCTGCCACTCACGTGCACACGCGATGACCGCGGGCAGGACTGCTTCCTCGCAGCGCCGCCCGCGTCACCAAGTTACAACAGACTCGCGGCAACGAGCGCTCACCGTCCTGGAAGACCCTCTCCACGTTCAGCCCGTACGTGGCGCACGTCTCGTAGTACGTGCACCGCTTCAGGTCGTTGGACAGCTTCCGTGCCCGGGCGTCGTCGATGACCCTCGGGTTGGTGGAACTTATGGCGTCTGGAAGAGAAGACCAAAAAGTCACAACACGGTGACAACAAACAGCTCTAACTGCGTCCTACAACTTCAGGTCCCCAGGTCGCTCAAAGCTGGTCCCCTTCTCAGTAGAGATGCAATTCTTTCATAAATCCTGAGTTTTTAAAACATAGTTTACCTCCCAGGGAATAGTCTCAAACACCAGAATCGTCATTCATTCATTAGCGGGAATCTGTTTTAGAGGAGAGCTTCTGAAACTGAAGTAAAACAACGTCCAGAAAGGCCAGAAGGAGCAAGAGTTAAACATGGCTCTAGAGGGAACTACTATATAGAAAGAAAGAAACCACAGTCACAGTCTGCAGGTCACCAGGTCACCTTCTACGCAGAGCACCTCGCTAACTGCACTCCATATATGGGCATATTCTTCCAGGTGTGGGCCCTTATCCAGTCACCCTTTCAATAAATGCTCACCGAGCCCCCAACAGGAGTCTGGGCCTGTTCTGTGCTCAAGGATGCCCTGGTGAGCAAGACAGAAGCGTGCTCTCAGGGAATGCACGTTCCCGCTGGCCAGAGAGGGGCGCAGAGCCCAGGTAGGCAGTGTGTGCAAAATGACTGGGGATGTGGGGTGTGTGGCGCTGAGGGAGGCAGGGAAGGCGCTCAGAAGGCTGGGCTCAGGGAACCCCCTCGCCTGCAGCAGGTGAGGGCGGCTGGGTACTACCTGGGCAGAGCACCTGACTGAGGTGGGAGAAGCAGGGCGACAGGTGTGTCTCACGGAGATGCAGGGGGAGGTCAGGAGTGAAGTGTGCAGAGACGGAGCCCCCAAGGGCCACGATCACGGGTGGAGTGAGCCCCTGAGGTTGTGACAGAGCTCCTGGGGTCTCAGGTGATGTGGACGCATCTGTGCACAGAGATGTCTCGGCACCAGCCCCGGCCCGTGCACTCCATCACGACTGAGCTACACACAAAGGTCAACCTTGCTATGCCCAGGCACCTGTCAGAGACTTTCTAACCTGAAATTGTTCAGAGGGCTTGAAGGTGCTCATGCAGAAAACAAAAATCAGCAATTCTTTAAACAAAAACCCACCAACAGATTCCCCTGCTACTCAAAGTAAGAGAACCACAAGTTACACGAGCTAGCAACAACCTTTTAAACTTTGTTTACTTCCATGTGTGAAGGGCATTCGGCACTCCAGTGTCTGAACTAGATTTAAAAGCGACATCTTGGGGAAGTAAACTGATTCATTTTTTTCCCTCCATCACCCCTTTTCTCCTATTTTTTCCCCCTTTAGCGCTGTGAAGCGGGTTTGAGCTGACATTTCCTGACGACTCTCAGGTAAACTATCCGTGAGTCACTGACAGTGTCCACCACGCCCTCCAAAGACTGTCCCCTTACCAGGGGGACAGAGTCAAAGAGCACGTCCTCCTGTCTTCTTGTCTTACAGATTAGTACATCTGACTCGCATTTCACGACATTTACGGAAAATAAGTATTTTTTAAAGGTATGAACATTTTTAAAGAAAACTGAAGGAAAACAGTTAAACATGCGTAACTTTTCAATGCTTTAGCACAACATGGAGACTCCAGGCCACAGAGCATCCCCGTTATCCTGACCTGGACCCCAGCAATCCCGTAGGCCCTCCGTCCTCACTGGGATGCCACTCAGCCTTTGCCAAATCTTGGCTTCAGCTGCACCAAGCTCACGTGTATCAATGCAAGGAGACAGACTTCTAGACCCGTGCTCTAAGCTTCGGTTCTATACTAGTCTCATTTTTCATTTCACTTTTAACTCCGCAGCTTTCTATAGAAACTGTTTTCCCCTCAAATCAATTTAATTTGCAAGTCTTCAAAACTGAGCCTGTTTAACAAACATCAGACAACTGGCTCCCCAGTCACGTCACGTCCAGGTAGCTCCATGAGGACTGCCGGGAATGAGCCCTCACCTGCGGGCCGCTCCCCACCTGGCCTGGCCCCACGCCAGGTGTCCACAAGGAAGGAACTTAACCCATCTTCGATTCCGGCCCATCCCATAACCCCTGACCTCTAAAGCCACCTACCCCACCCAGCAGGGAGGGAAACCGCAGGTCCCCTCTACACCCCGGCCTGCCTTTCATCTCTGGCACCCCAAGAAGCGCATGAACAGCAGCGAGAACGCACAGGCTTCCAGAACGCAGGTCCCACCGTGAACGAGCACCGCACGTGGAACCCCGAGGCCCATGCTCACCCTACCTTCCTGCCATCCGGGCTTTCGGGGTGTCCTGTGAGGTCCAGTTAGGGACCCAGAGGATCCCATGGGTGAGGAGGGGCACCCCTAACTGAAACACTCCTTCCTGGTTCACCTGGGGCGTGGCCAGGCTACAGTGAACAGAGGTGGAGTAGGCAGCGTCTACAGGGCACAGGCAGGAGGCTCGCCAGCGCCCCGGGGAGGGCCATCCGCCAGCACGTGGTGCCCGGACTCAGCCTCACCTGTGGCCTTCCCGGGCATTCGACAGCTGATAGCCAGATGTTCAGAGAATTAGTAGAAATGAAAGGGAGTCATTTCTTTGCACTCAGGGACATCGGTCTCATTAGGGTTTCCCCAAAGTCTCTGAGTATCTGCTCGCGGCCTCCTCTCCACATTCACAAACCACCCTCCTCGGCTCAGGCTTGGAGGGGCACGCTCCTCTCTGGGGCAGCGACAGAGAGAGCCGTGCTCTGGAGCCCGAGCAGGACCTCAGTAAAGCACACCCTGGAAGATGAGGAACAAGAGACACTGTCATGTGCCCACTGAGGCACTGAGGCCCCACGAGCTCCTGTGTAACCCGCCCGCGCCCGGAGAGGCAGAGGTCAAGGTCGCACAGCCCGCACCAGTCACACCCAGGTGCCGGTGGCCCCAACACGCGCTGAGAGAACACACTGGCCAGAGCGGATCTTTCCAGCCCAGACTGGGAACATGACTGCCACTCTCCACGGTGAGCCTACTGCCACTGACTCTGCTCAGAAATGTCTCGGGCAAGCCGCAGCATGAGGTGCTTGTTTAGAATTAATGTCTACAACTGCAAGGCAGCTTTTAGCAGAATCCGCCTGAGACAAGTACCCACTTTAAAACATTACTTACTAGGCATCTGCAAGACGCCACTGCAAACATGACAATTCTGTGTATTGTAACAAGAACCAAGGACTTTTTACTGTGTGGCCTTGCCTTCTGGTGGCCACTAGAGGGAGCTCTAGGCACAAAGAATCTGCTCAGCCCAGGTTAGGACCATCCTGTTCACCTGTTCGCACCTGCTCTGAGGCTGCAGGAATGCGTGACCACCGGCCACGACGTCTCTGCTTTCAAAATCAGGGGAGTGTGCGCCATGAAAACTCAGCTTTAACATTTTACATCTAGCGCACTGAGAAAATGTTTTGTGTTTACTTCACATCACTTAATTTCCCTCAACACACACGCCGGCCTCCGTGACCGGGGCTTCTGCAGCCAAATGCCCAGCCTGGGCTCTCTTACTCACTACACCTCGAATCGGACAGTGAGATGCCTGTGTCATCTCCTACCCCTAGAGTCTCACTCTGTTCCCCAGCTACAGTGCAGTGGCATCATCGCAGCTCACTGCAACCTCAAACTCCTCTGTGCCCGGCTAATTTTTTCTATTTTTAGTGACGGGATCTTGCTCTTGCTGAGGCTGGTCTGGAACTCCTGGCCTCAAGTGATCCTCCTGTCTCGGCCTCCCAAAGTGCTAGCATTACAGGCATGAGCCACCACGCCTGGGACCACATAGCTAATTCTTAGTGAGAAAAGGCTCACATTAGGAAGGGCACACTATATAGGCTAATTCTGAAGGAACTAGCAAGAACAGTCTAGTAACCAAAAAAAAAAAGAAGAGATAATACAATTTTTCTTGGCATGCTTATTTGTTAAGTTAGCCTTATTTCTGACAAAGCAGTTTTGAAGTTAAGCTTCACTTGATTTTTAAAAACATTCCATGTGACATCTTAGTGAGACCCAATGGTACACCCAGTACAACAATGACTCTGTGACCAAGAACAAGGATGCCGGGTCTGATCCCACGTGAGTGTCACCTTACTAAGAGAACAAGTTTTAAGTGACCTAGAAGAAAACAAGAAATGTGCCCAGTGTGATTCTATACTGAGGGACCTGCTAGATTAAAAATAAGATATAGATCATAAGACACTGACAAACAGAACAGGATAAAACAAAACTCTGCTATATGTCAGAAATCAATATTATTTTAAAGATGCACCAATAGTTAAAATAAGCTTTTCGATTGCTTATACGTTATGTTATACAACAGAGAATTAAAATATCGTAAGACAGAAAACAAGAGAAAATAGACCTTATTCTTCTAAAGTACTGGGTGTGTGTGTGCGTGTGTGTGTGTGTGTTTGTGTGTTTCAGGTTGTTGAGTGGTTTCTCCATAGAATCAAATCAGGAAATGTGACAGTTAATTTCAGTTTCATAAATTCTCACTTGTAGAAAGGGAGCCTTCGGTAGGCAATTATTCCTTCTTTAAACCCTTCTTAAATTCCTCCATACCAAAAACAGACCATGAATCTGGTTACTGCCCAACTGTCCGAGTCCTTCAGGAGCAATCCGTGCACGGTCACTCACCCTGGGTCCCCACCAGGACAAGAGGGACCTCGCTCGTGTTCCGGTAGTTGGCCATCCGGCTGTAGTAGTGGTAAACGGTCTGGAAGCTTATCTCGTCCTCCAAGCTGAAGACGAACACGACAGCGTCCACCCACATGGCAAACTGCGGAGAGGAGAGGGCAGAGGCACCGGGTGAGACCGGGCAGGGACGGCAGGAAGGGCGCAGACCGCCTCCGAGAGCCCGGCACAGCCGGCAGGGGCCCGGGAGTACCCGTCTGTCGCCGTCTGATGCTGACCTTTGACTTTGGTTATCACGCACTGCGGCAACACTGACCCTCCTCCCGAGCCCCGCGGGCCTCATCCTGCCCCACCAGGCCACCGTCTTTGTGTTCCTGGAACTTCCAGCCCCTGCCCCGACCCAGGCGGCAGCAGCCCTGCAGAGAGAAGGCCAACTCCTCTCCTGCCAGAGCCCCTCAGCCCCCTGAAACCTTCTGCTTGACAAGCAGCCTCCTCTTCAGACACCCCAGGAACCCCGCTGGGCCCCCCAGTCTGCGCAAAAAACCCCCACTGTCCTTCCCGCCACCACCACGGCTGCCGGCCCACACCGTCAGGAGAGTGTCTTCAGTTGGCAGACAAACTCCTGCGGCACCCCTACCAGGGAAGTATTATTTATTCTTAGGGAAATGAACAAAAATTAGGGGGAACCTCACAATGGCCTGACTCTTGCTATTCAACTCTCATTTTGCCTGCGCTCAGCATAACCTACATCAAATCCTTCCTGATAAGGACCCACACCGCCAGGCGTGTGTGATGTCATTTATTGACAGTACTAACCACCACCCTGCAGAGCTGGGCTCAGCGAAGGGAAGCTCCTTGGAGGCCAGTGGCTTCCTGCACTCTCCCTCCAACTGCCACAGCAGACTCGAGATCGGACCCGCTCGGCACCGAAGACCCTTCTCTTTCCAAGTGGAAATGGAAAAAATGTGTATCTGCTTGCTTTCTCTAAAGGAAGCTGCAGTTCCTACGTAAGTTTTTACGTCCAAGGTATCATGAATACATCTGGGCAAATGTTTTTATGGGTTAAACTCTGACTTCCACATGTAGCTGAAAAGGGTATTCAGTTATACGTAAAACATTTACATGACAAAACTTCTAAAAACCTGAAGTTCTAATGATAAATATAAAATTAATTGAGGAGGAGAGCTCAGAAGGAGAAGCCTGGGGCAGACCTGGGGAACCTGATGGCTCCTCCAGGGAGTGCAGCGCCCAGGCCACAGCAGGTCTGTCTTCTTCCTTTTCTCTGCCTGGAGGGACGTTTTCCCGTCTCTTCCAAGAAACGGGGCAATCAGCTTCCCCATGCACCAGCACGTGAAGGGCGCCGGCTGTCCTGTCCCGGGGCCAGAACTCAACTGCCAAGACGGAAGCTGGGACACATCTGACCCCACAGAGGAAGCTCGGAGCATGGCCCGGTCTCCTGAGGGTGCATGTGACCTCCCCAGCACCTCGTGGGTGGTGGCATCAATAAATACCAGCCCCCCATGGCTTCTTCATTAGAAAATTAAAGCTTTGAAAGAAAAAAACCTGCCAGTTAATTGGCAGAATTTTACACTACCCTAAAACGACACTGGTAGCCCCAAGTCTTGCAGTTTCTTTTGGGAAGTCAGTATCTTTAGGTAGACTATATTAAATGATCTGTAATAACGAAAAGAAAGGAATCCTGTCCATAATTTCAAAAGGCTTCCTCTTGATATTCCCCGAAGTATTTAACAGAAATCTGCCCTTTAACTACAAGCAAGCTTCTGCAAGCACAGGGGGCTGGTCATCTGGGACACGGAGTAAACACCTTCTCCTAGCCAGAGGCCAGGCGGCATCCCGGGTCCTGACCCCACCCCCAGCACTGGGTGGGATCTCGGGCAGGCCACCGGGGTCTGCACCTCCATCGCCACGTCCCAGCCGTCCACGCCTGGGTGAGGTCTCGGGTGCCAGCATCCTCAACGGAACACGGGGAACGACCTTGCCCCAGGATCGCCTTGGGGATTAAATGAGAAGATCCCAGCGACGTGTGGCACAGGGCACTCACCCAGTGTCACCGTTAGGGGATTCAGCTCCCAACGTGGTGCCTCTGAGGCATGAGAACAAGCAAGAGGCAACCGTTTGTCACAGACCTTAATGTTTTTTTTTTCCTTAAAACAATTCCTTAATTATAATGATTAAAGAGAAGGAAAGTGTTACTTTTATCAAATGACATTACACATTCTCAGCATCGTAAGCTCTATAAAAGATGCATTTTCTGGGCTCAAACTACTACTTTATAAGCAACTTTTCTCCCTTTTGACATGTCTTCAAGGTCTTTCCTTATCATGACAAAGTAGACGGCATTGTCCATGCTAAGAAATAAAATTTTTCACACTTAACAATCCCTATGTGTGGTACCTTTTACTTGCACCATCGTGATTCTATGCTTCGCTTCCATAAAAACCTAAGTCCAAGAAAGAATGCCAAGGAAACGTTTCATATTAAATCTGCATTAAGGATGGCTGGCTATTACTAGCTCTCGGCTTCTTCCAAGCGTTTGGCCTGTAGATTATGATGTAAGTGAAATAATAAACTGGATTAAGTAAACCAAAGAAAGAGGTTTTCCACACTCGTGTTTTTTTATTTCCAGAATGCCCATTGTTCAAGGAATTCCCAAAGAAACGGCAGCAGGCCACACACAGTTTGCAGGGCAGACTTCCTCGGGCCCAGGCATCCAAATTCCACCCGGCACACTTCCTGAGTGGCCATGGTGCTCCAGGGAGCAAACTACTAAAACGAAAAAAAACAAACAAACAAAAACTGGGTTGACAAATCAGGGCAGAGTCCGCTTTTCCTTTCTTCTTAAAAACATACAAAAAAACTGAAAAAAATCAGCCACAGAGACCCAACTTCTCTCTAGGACTTAGTCTGAAAAAGCAATAAAATTTGTTTCTTAGAGA
Source organism: Lepilemur ruficaudatus (assembly GCA_963574885.1). Lineage (NCBI taxonomy): Eukaryota > Metazoa > Chordata > Mammalia > Primates > Lepilemuridae > Lepilemur > Lepilemur ruficaudatus. The sequence continues at coordinate 60,930 of CAUYRT010012441.1, forward strand.
TGAGAAAAACTGCAGTCAGAGAAAGCACTGCTATGGGATTCCCCCTTTTGTTTGGAAAGCGCTTCAGTGATTTCTAGAATCACTTGTTTAATCAGAACCTTGGAAAGAAAACAAAGGCAAAAGCCGGCCAGCAGCGTACACGTAATACCCACCTGCGCCTCCGGGGGGCCCCCTTCATCTCTAATCAGCAGCAGATAGCTTTGTCCGTCGACAACAATCTCTTTCTTGAACCTGCCACCTGCCACACACAGAAAAACCTTGTTACGAAAGAAACACGGAGCGTAGAGAGAGCAAACAGACGTGGGCTTCGCTTGTGGGAAAATACACCCTAGGCTGCCGCCCTGGAAGGAGCTAGCTGAGTACTGAGCACTGGATTTCCGTGACTCCAGCAACCGCCGAATTTTAGAAGAACTGAACTCAGATTTAAATATTTGTCTTTAAGAACCGTGTTCACTTCCAGTTAGAAGGCACCGCCTCCCACGCGATGCCAGGCGCTCACGGCCAGGAAGTGTGGGATTTCCAAGGAGGCTTTATGTGTCAATTCAGGAATTCCCACTCGTTGGGACAGAGAGAACACCGAAATCGTCATTCTCTTGTTGGGTTCACAAAACCGGAGCAAATTTTGCAAGCTTCGCAGGTGCCTCGTCTACAACCGCTTGGTGAATTCAAGGGCTGAGACCTGTATTCTCCTCAAGAGAAACCCAGTTCTTGAAAGGAAAACATAGAACATCATGAGAATGGTGTTTCTGCAGTCACAGGTCACGAGAAAGGGAGGATGCTCAGCTACTACACACGTGTTACACAGAACTACTGGATGGGACCGCGGCACAGGGCGAGACAGAGCAGGGCAGCGGCTGACGAGAGGCGTTAGAGACCACACGGGGTTAGCGAGAAACCACCGGGACCCTGCCGGACGGGGGAGAGAGAGGAAGGCGGGCGGGCACTCGAGGGGTCCAAGGACACACAGCTGCCCACAGCACCCCGGGCGGGACCGCCGGACCCTCTCCTTCCTGCACAGCAAGCAGGATTCCACTCTGGGGTCCTCTGCCATCCCCAAAGACAAACCACCTGTCGGGAGTCTGGGCTCTGAGTCCCCACTAGTCACCCTCACGTGACTCTCTATTCTCGTTTTTGAGAGAAGAACGTGTGAGTTCCTACCCTGGTTTTCAGCTCCTCTATGCAAATGCCTTCCAGAAACCCCGTCTAAACCCCAAATAACTGGGCTCCGGAGGACAACGCTGTTGGGGGCCTCCCCACCCGCCCCAAAGGCTGTCCGCCAGTCCTCTGCCACCCAGAGCCTCATCTGATCCCCTCCCCGGCGACGTCAACCTCCCATCCTGGAATCCTTGGTCTGGGCCACGTTAATGGCCAAGAAACAGAAACTCCAGTCCTCGGCCCACCTGAAGATGTGTCCGAGCCCCGACAGATGGGCGGCTACCCTCTGCGGCCAGAGACGGCTGCCCGGGAAACCGACCTGTCTCTGCCATCACCCACGCGCCCACGCGTGCTCACACTCGCTCCTGTGCTGACGCTAACAGGTAACTGCGTTTGGTTTATCTGGTGCTCAGTTTGCTCAATGATAAAAACAGAAAACCTTCCCATGTTACAGATAAACTCTCCTTCTGGTGTCCCTCATCAACGAAAACAGAGGGCAGGGTCCGCAGAAAACGGTCAGTGGAGCCACTTGATGGGCCGGCCGGGTCGCCAAACCCAGACACGCTGAGCCACACGCTCCGTGCCAGGCCCGTCCCAGCCTGGCCTGAAGGACCAGAAAATGAGTTAAGGTCCCTGAATCGCAGGTAAAAGGGGAGGACCCCGTTTTCCAGCAGAGCCACTGCGATGATGCGATAAGCTAGGAAACATCTGACACGCAGCAGACGTGCCCCTGTGGCGTGACAGCCGAGGGACGGTCGTCCCCCGACGGTGGCCCAGCTCTGTCTGAACGAGTGATGTGAGTCCACAGCTGTGTGGGCCCCCCCTACCCGTGTCCCCCGAGTGAGTGGGGGTGGGGAGGAGGAGTGGACAGGGCGCCCTGAGCAGTGCCCACGGGAGCCGCGCCGGCAGGGGTTTCTAGCGCTGCTCAGAACTTCCACTTTTATCAAAGACACACTTTAACAAACGTGCTTAAACAGGAAAATCTGCAAAAGTCAGGGCAGTAACCGGTATTATTATCCTTTTCTAAACGCTCTTCTACAAAAGAGATGCTGGAAACCTGCTCTTTCTTGGTGAGATGGACTGAATTCAAACTTTTAGGAAAAATAGCATTTGAAAAGGAAATGTTACTCTTCATTTTGGGGAAAATCTTTCCCTTCACACTTTGTTCCTAGAGGTCTGACCAGTCACACCTACCGGGAGCAAAGAGAAAGCCACAGGAATTTGTGCAAAAGTTTAAGAAAGTTTCCTACCATTCTCAGTGTCACCGTATAAGAGTTCTACCTCTGACGGGCACCTGAGTCAGGTGACGGCCACGGCGCAGCTGCCTGGGAAATGGCTTCCACCCAGCCGCGCAGGCCCTCAGCTCCCAAGTCAGCACTGCGGCCAGACCCCACGCCTGGTCACCAACACGGGGGACCCACCCCCAGACATCCTCCGAACAGTGACTTCATCTCTATCCCAGACTCTGGCCATCCTGGTCGTCGAGACACCAGTACCCACCCAGATACCCAAGCCAGGCCTGCAGCTCTGCACACACATTCACTTCCTTAGTGAGTGCCTGCTGTATGTAAGAACATGGGCTCCTGCCTCACTCTTCAGAGGAGACAGAAGTTTCAATATTCCCAGAAAAAGAGGGGATGGGCACGCAGGAGCGAGTTCCACCTGGAAAGCCCATTTGGAAATGCTTCACTGGGGGAGATGTTTGGCAAAATTAGCAGTCAGAAAAGGGGGCACCGGGTGGGGGACAGTGACTGGACTGGCTGAGCCGGGTGAGGGTAGGGGCCAGGGCGAAGGACCAGCATGGAGGATGAGGACAGCAGGTGGCTGGGGGAGGAGGGGCCATCATGCTTTCTTTGCTCTCGTAAGCAACCCAGTGAGCACATCCCTGCATGGTGTCAGAGCACGAGGTACGAAGTCCTGCCAAGCCCCTCCCAGCTAGGTGGCCTCTGCCAAGTTACCCAACTGCGTGGGCCTCTGTTTCCCCACCTGGGAAAAGGGGATAATGCACCCAGCTTTCTTTAATGAGTTAACACACAAAAGCTCAGAACCTTGCCCAGGACACAGAGGACACAGCAAGCTCAGATCATCATAGTCCCCACCGCCAGTCCAGCCCAGCCCCCACTCCCACATCTGACCTCCAGAACATTCTCAGATCTCCCATTTTCTCCGCCTCCTACTTGTACTCAGTGAAACCAACCACATCTCTCCAGCAGGTTTCTGTGCAGGTTTTCCGCCTGTCCTGCCCCCACCCCCACCCTTGGTCCCTCCTCGTGCCCTTCACAGCCAGATACCATCCTGACCCGTGTCCTGAGCCGCACACACACACCTGTGCTCCGAGACACCGTGTCTCCGGCAGCCCCTGTTCCAGCCCTGCCCTCCCAGCAGCTCCCCAAACACAAGTTCCCACGGAGGCCGCCCCCGCCTGAGGGACTCTGAGCTCCACCTCGATGAGGCTGTGCTGGTCCCAGGCCCCATCCCTCCATCATTAGACTGGGTCACCTCCAAATCAAGAAGGGAGGCGTGGAGCCTGGCCTGGGGCCACCCAAGTTCCCTGCACCACTAGGGAATCCTCAGCTGCCCCACCTCTCTGGGGAGCAGGAACCCGGTGGGCGTCCCCACCCAGCTCTCCTGGAATGACAATGACACCAGGTAGGGTGGCCCTCCTCTTTGCACACATCTCTGCACCCCCACCCGTCTATGGGTGTCGGGCAAGCATGAGTTGGATGAATTTCACGTCAGTTTCCTCTAACATGTTTTTGCAGAATCCTCTACACAAGTGGTACTTCTGGATGGTTGAATCACAGCACTGAAGTCAGGACAGAATTCCTAGGAAGGCACCATGCTTTCCTCACTCGCCCTCTTCTGTGGTCTCTGGCTTTGTGACCTCGAGCAAAAGGACTCCATACCTAACCTTCATCACCTCTGAAAGGAGGGGTGATTCCTTCTTGCAGAGAAAAGGCCTCTTCCAATTCTAAAATCACCTTACATCCCCCCCACTAAGATATAGGCTATAACTAGTATTTCCTTTCCATGTTTTGAAATTTCAAACACTAGACACTGGCCATCAGCTTGTATGATTTTTCTGGTATTACACTGAAATCAGGAAACAAAAATCAAATACTCATATGCATTTGCCAAGAACCCAAAGGTTTAACAATTAGATAACAGCTCCAGGCAGCAGGCTCAGCTGGAACAGCACTGTTAGGCTTCGGAGAAACATGGATTCGCAGGTGAACAAAATAATATTTAAAATTCATTTTCTACAGTTTACTTTAAACACAAAAGGAAAAGCCTTAGGATGAAGCGTGGCTAGCAACAAGCTGGTATTCAGCAGGTGCCGCCACCTGCGTTATTTTAAACTCAAACTCACCATCTTATCCCAGTCATTAGATCTTTTTTCTACCAAAATTTCACAGGACACCACCAAACTCCACATCCAATTTCATTTTTAAATTAGATTTTAAAATGCCTATTTTATATCCAACTGCCACTCACTTTCCTGGTCTATGTTACCCAACTGCATATTCCTAGCACCTGATGCACAGCCTTGCCTATGGCCCAGACTGTCAACCTGTCACATGAGTGACGTTCTCCCTTCTCTGCTGCCAATTATGTTTACATAACATTAAATTACATCAGGGATAATTTTATTTTCTAAAGGGGTTGTCAGTCTCCCCAAATTTGATCTCTGTATCAGAAGCATGGACACACATCCGGCTCAGCACACCTGTGTGCCGGTGCTAGGCAGCCCCCGGAGATGCAGAGCCTCCCGTTCAGCTGGCCTCCCGCCTGGGGAACTGGACACACTGGCCGGAGCTGCCCGATCCTAACATGGTACTAGGAACGGGAAAACGGAGTAGCTCCCTCACTTAAATCCGTCTTCCCCAACAGGCGGTAAGGTCACAGGCGGCAAACAGCTCCAGGCTGAGCATCCCACGTGCAGGCAGAGGTCAGTGCAGAACAGAACTAAGCGCCCTCGCTGGGCCTGACTTTCTGAACTGGGTTTCACTGGACAGCAGAGTTAGGGGCTTTCATCTTGTCTGAGCTACTGCAGCACAGAGTGGTGCAGACTTCTTATTGGAACTCAACCTCAAGTGCAATTTATTAGGTTTCTGGTTTACCCAAAAGGCAAGTTTTCAGCATTCCTGGAAAACCTGAACACTGCCCTGGTTGCCTTTGGTTGCCCTTGAGCGTGCATGTTTGAGTAAACCAAGGTCTTAATTGCAGACACAAGAGCGAGTGAGGGTGGAAGAGAACACAGCCGCCACGATGCTGAGGCGGTTGTGCTCACGGAGCACCGACAGCACACCAGGAAAAAGAGGATAAAGTCGTGCTCTTCTGCTTTTAAAATATCGTTTTTAAAGTCTAGGGTGTCCCTTACAATCCATCCATAGCCAATTTCAAGGCTGCTGTTCCACGTCCTGGCCTCATGCTGGGGGGATGAGTTTCAAATTTGGGACGCTGGAGAAAGCAACACAACTGGATCCCTTCCCGTATTTCCACTCAGGCGAGGCAGGAGCTACAATGGAGCCCGCCCTCCAGAACACAAGTGCTGTCTACACAGAGACAGCAAGTGGCTCATCTCTGCTGTCATTTCTGTTTTTTTTTTGGGGGGGGGGCGAAGAGCAAACTGCATTTTCCTGTTCCAAAAAAAGAGCTCTTTTGGGAGTAAACACTGCAACAGATGTTTGACATTTCTGTTTCTATCGTTTTGGCTAATTGGACTGAAAGCTATGAACGTATCATTAACGGTTCCCCAGGCAACAGCGATGGCAGTGATAGCATGCCTTACGACACTTCAGTGTGCCAAGCACTCTCCTTCCCGTATCATCTCTGTTACCCCTCACCACACCTTGTGATGCAAACATCACTGTCAACACCCCAATTTCAGGAGGAAAAGACGTTCAGGCGCTGACCAAGATCCCCTCCAGCCGGCAAGCAGCCGCAGTGTGTCATCTTCTGGCGTCCAATGGGCCGAGGCTGAGGATGCACAGGGTTTGTCTTGTCCTTATTCCACCCCCAGCTGGGGAATGGCTGCCCCCACCTTCAGCTGCAAAAAGCATCCCTGTACTCAAAAAGAAAGACACCTGCCTAGAACTTTCATTTTTTACTGTGGATTTTTATCTTTGCTTTTTCATGCATAAGCCAAGGATGACAATTATTCTTGAGTTTAAAACTGCATCTGTAGAGCACCCAATTCCCTTCTCCATTAGAAAGGGGAGGGGCATTATTTTTGCATCTGACCCAGACGCAGTGCAGCGGGGCATCCCCGGGCAGGTGCAGGCCGGCCCGGCCTTGTCCGGGGTGCAGCGCTGTGGGTTCAGGCTGGCAGGGAGAGAGACAGGGAGACTAAATGGCAGGTGGGGGTCTCCTCCTGTTATGGGTTAGATTCTCTTCCATGAAAACATTCAGAATTCACCTAAACTTTTCTTATTTCTTACATAGTGCTGTGATAACACAGGAAGAGTATCTGTAAACTTGACTGTTTCCTAACTATTTTTAAAAAGCGGAAGCAGAGGGATATATTGAAAAGGACTATGAACCTTATTTCTCCCCAAGAGAAAATTCTTTTTAAAAAAAGTAATCACCAATGTGCCAGAAATTTTTTAAAAAATTAATTTGGCCTTTTAGACTTTGGCAAAAAATACTGAAGCCAGTAACTTATTAACACTGGGGTTTTGGAAAAGTTTTGTATTGTGACATTTAAAAGGAATTTTGGACCACATATTATTTTTACACTGGGAAAAACGTTTTATTGGTAACATATTAGTTTACAAAATTTAACTGAATCAGATTTCATTTCCCTTGCCAATTTTTTTAAAACTTACATCGTGAAATAAAATGTAACTACTATAATAATGTTCTAAGGGTAAGGACCTAACACATGGAAACTGCTAAGTATCTCCCCGGTGAAACACTTCAGGGTTGTGACTTGAGGTGAAACAATGTTTAACTCCCATTTCCTCGGGCAGGGCATGGTCTCCCCTGGCTTCGCTTAACCCACATCCAAGTAAGACAGAAAAGGAAGATGGAAAAGAAAACGCCAAAGTTCCAGGTTCAGATGGCAGATTCTAACCTCACTGTAATTGAATTTCCTTCCCTCTATTCCTAATACAATGAGGGGTGGGAAAAATAAAAACCAGAAGAAAGAAAACTCGCCTTCTAATAGAAAAGGTGCACAGTTTTACACAATCAACCTAGAAAATGCTGCCCCTCAGGAATAACAACAGGGAAAACGGGAGCTGGGTGTAGGGGCCAGCCTCGCCCCTCATGCCACCCCCATGCTGAGCCCACCACACCCCGGATGGAGTCACCCCACAGCGCGCAGGGAAGAAACAGAAGGTGCAGACACGGCCTTATTTTTTCCATCTCCTGACCAGGAAGTGGAAAGTATGAAGCCTTGGAAGTGAGCAGCCAGCGAAGGCCCTCTGGGAGCAAAGAAAGTGCCCACCTTACCCGGTAAGCTGGAGAAGAGACCCCCTGCAGCTGGCACCCCAAGGGGAATAGTAATATGTGCGCCCCCACCCTCCAGGATGGGTGACACACATTTGGTCAGCGGTCCCCAATCAAGAGTGGACCACCTTGGTTTGGAGCCAACGTCTCAGACAACAGAAGGACGAGAGAGACACGATATGGTCACTGGACGCTGGACTCCCCAGGAGGAGGACATCACGCCCCCGGTCCTGCAATGTGGGCGTCGAGGCCCGGCGGATGCCCAAGTGCTCCCTACAGCTGACGGGGCGGGTTGGTCAACGTGTGGCAAATGCGAATGGTGCGGAACGGTCTGGGCACCCTGGTCTCCAGGGCACCCAGGTGACAGGCACCGCCCCCACCCCACTTTCTCCAGCCATCGGAAGACGGGGGGAGCCCCCTCCAGCCCAGATGTGACTCAGGACCAGTGAGAAACCTTCCCGGCGGCCAGCACCAGTCTCAGCACAGAACGTCTGGGACAAAGCTGGAGAGAAACGGGGAGGACATCAGGCAAAGCCGCCACAGGGGGGAAAACGGGGCGCGGGGAAGAGGGAGGTCAAAGGGGACAGAGAGGCAAGGAGCTGACGGAGAAGAAAACAGAACCCAAAGAGCAGAAGGAAACCCCCAAAACCACGTCCCGCTCCGACGCCACTCAACAGAGAACAGGCATCTGACACGTCAAGACACGCAGGACGAGGGTCCGAGGCACCACGAGATGAAGAGGAAACCTCCAGAACTGAGGACCCCAACACTGGGGAACGAGTGAATAAAGTCAGAAACAGCGAGAAGTGACGAGGCTGATGGCTGCGTTTCCGACACAGGCAGGCAAGGAGAGAAAAGAGCAAGTTTTTAAGAGAGAAGTTCGTCACCAGACAGGTGGCCCTGAACAAAAGGATAAATGGTATCTCTCAACAAAAGAACTAAACGACTATTATTCTAAGATGAAAGACAAAGCAATGTTCCTGAGATGCAGAAAGATCTGAATCTTCAGGTCGAAAACGCATGTGTATGTTCCCAGCAGGAAAACCAAGGTCTGGTGAAAACCGCACCTGCCGCCCAGGTGGGCTCCTCTCAGCTACCAGGCTCTGGGGTAGGCAGCTTTCCCCACGTGCTCCAAGGAACACTCTGCCAGGGAGGCTCCGGGGAATTAAAACCGGCTGCTTTAACTACTTTTAAATATGTATAACTGTTTTTGAAACTGTGTCCTAACAGCAACCAGTCCGTACTCACCTCACCCACTAAATGAGAAACCAAGGCCACGTGGACGCGGCCGTGTCAGGTGAACTCTTGTGCAAACAGAACCCACCTGCTGTGGCTTAGGCTGGACTGTTGGGAAGGTTGTAGCTTTAAACTGGCCTTTAACCACCTCATCCTGCCTTTGTTTGCACCTGAAAATTACGCAGACAAGTACATCGCCATGGGAGGCATCCCACCATCCCACGAGTGACGACGCAGCTTCTCTGTGTGACAGTCAGGTAAGCAAAAACTGTTAACTAGCTGACTCTTTGGAGTACGCTACCATGCATCTAATGCTTACCAGGATTGAGAAGGCTTCTATTAAAAAACTCCTAAGGAATGGGACTGGTTGCTTTTACTGATTCAACTTGGAATATCTGAAGTCCCATTTATTCCTACTATTTTAATTGAAGAGTACCTGGAAATCGCAACCAGGTTGATACATTGCGGGGGACTCACTTGAGTAGCTCAGGGATTCTTGATACCAACTGAACAAAATTAATTAGTTAGAGAAGCAGCTATAAAACAGAAACTTGGGAAACCCTAAGGTCCTACTTTTGTGTTCACAAAAATAGCTTCATTGTTGTCTTCCATAAGCAATGAGTCAGAAATGTGTAAGTCAGAACCTATAAAAGTTTTATATGACATATCATTAGGTACTGGAAATCGACTTAAAATATTTTTGAAATACACGACATTGCTGCTCAAAAGAAACTAGAAAACTAATGTCTGAGGAAATGGTTTCTTGTCCAATAGTCGAATTCCATTTCTTTTTGTCTTAGCTTCCAAGAACTTTGAGGAAAACATAAATTAGCAGTTTAACACATAAAATGCATTAAGAGCTATATCTCTCCTCCAAATAATGTCTTTTTAAAACTAAAATAAAAACAAAAACTCTAGTTAAGTGGTTTAGGCTGGTTCTCGTGGGCCAACATCCACATCAATACCCAATGATACTCGACTGTTAGCAAAAACAAATTCACTTTCACTAAATTTTATTAGGTTTTCCCCCTAAAAAAACGCGATCAAAAATTACTATAAAATAGCATTATCTCAACAAAACATTCTCCAACAACAGCTGTGGAATCTCAGACAGTCACACACCTCACCATGGCGTTTCAGTCAATGGCAGCACAGATGACAATGTCTCCACAAGACTGCAATACTGTATTTTTACTGTACCTCTTCTAAGTACAGATATGTCAGACACACCGACACTTCCCACTGCTACAGCTGCCCGCAGTATTCAGTACTGAAACACGCTGTACAGGTGTGTAGCCTAGGTGTGGAGCAGGCTGTAGTGTCCAGGGTCCTGGAAGTACATTCCATGATGTCTGCACGAAGACAAAATTGCCTAATAACACAACTCTCAGAATGTGTCCCTGTTAAGTGTCACGTGACTGTACTGCTAAGAACAGAACACACCCTGCATCAGCACCGACCCTTAGAAGGAAGCGTGCGTGGAGCCCAAAGCGTTTGTTTTTCTGGTGAAGTCGCACGGACTTCACTCTGAGAGTGAGGGCCTGAAAACAAGGGAATGCCCTCCGGAAAGAGAAGCCTGCCTGAGAAAGACCACTCACCTCCTTGGGCTGCCAGCCCAGGCCTGCTGCCACAGGGTCCCACCTCTGCTTCCAGGAGGCCTCCTTGAGAGGCCCTGGCTGCCTCGGGTGCCCCAGCTTAACCCACTGCAAACTTTGGCACATCTGTTGATGGAGGGAAGCCCCAAACTCCCAAAAAGCCCCATGCTACACTCCACAGGACTCACTATTCTCTCAGCAACTGTTCTGGAGCCTTGCACGGCCCAGTGCCCGAGTCCAGCCCAGCCCACAGGCAAGCAGAGGTCCTTCGGAGCCCCTTCGGCCCATTTGCTGACCCACAAAGTAAGTGGTGGCTCTCATGGGTGGCAGTGGAGAGGAACAGGCTCAGAGCTGCCTTCCGAGGCTCAACCTCAGGCCCACACCTCGGGGCTGGGTGACCCTGAGTGGCTCTCATGGCATCTGGTGCCTCAGTTTCCTTAGGTGAAAATGTGCTAATCCATGTCAGCTGTCGGCCAGCTTCAAGAGGCTCATAAAAAAATCAAGTAATGATTGCTATGTTGTAAGATCAACTTTATCACTTCCAAATGCAAACTCACACATAACGGGAGAGTTTCAAAACACCAATTCAATGAATAAGAACAACCAAGACTGCAAGGACCAGATAATGAAAGATGGGTGCCTTACATTCAAATTCCCACAGTAAAACCAGGCCTTTCTCTAGTACTCCATGCTTTCTGGACAATCCAGGATCCTCCTTCTCCTCCCACACCCAAGACAAGATAGCTTATGAAAACGTGGACAAGTGCTTCCCAAATGGCTCCAGGGACAAGATGCTGGAAGTCTCTATTAATGCAGTCTCAGTGTTTATCCAAGTGCATGGCATGTTTCTAACCTCAGACCAGGTAAGTGAGTGATAAAATAACAAAGGGAATATATCTACTTTGTAGTCAACCAATGAAACAGTTTGGTTCTTATTAGTATTAATATTTAGCAAGTGGATTTCCACGTGGGCTCCTTGTCTTCAACTATTCCATGAGGACCATGGCTAACTTCTCCCTAGTCCTACTGTACACGGGGCCAAGAAAATCCTATTCATCTGAAACACGACCCAACAAATAGTTAGCAACAGGGTGAATCTCTGCCCTGATGCGGCTTACTGTCAGGGGCAGCAGGGGAAGGAGGAAGTGGGCTCAGTTTAGACAGGAGAGCTGGGCTGGCGGGGCTGTTTGTGGAGGTGGTGCTGGGGAGCCCTGAGCAGACCCAGCCTGTGCCCCAGAACCCACTGGACCGAGAGTACAGGGGGCGGGGAGAGGGGGTGGTTTTCAATCACCACAAAATGATGGGCCCCACCCAATAAAATCTAACTTACAACCAAATAAACAAACTGCTGATTGAAAATCTTCCAGTACCTACCACTGTGGTTGTGCTTAAATATTTTAGTATCTGCCACTGTCTCCAAAATAGCCTGCATGGTGAACTTAATATATTTAGTCCTCCACATTTGGTTCTTCAGGGAAAATGTACCTAAGGTTATTTGTTTATTTTTAATATTTTGCACATTTATTTTAAGCATTAAAAAAAAAAAAGTAAAGAGTCTTGCAGAATTGGGAGAAAGAGCCTAACTCCTCATCAAGGCTATATAAAGAAGGCCTCCTTGCCAAGTGACACCACCATGGCCGGAGGTGCATGCCCAGGAGAACCACGGAGAGGACAGGAGCGAGCGTGTGTGCTCCCCAAGGCGCTCGCCAAGAGCCCCTGACCAGTTATTCAGCTGCCAACACGAGGGCAAATGGGCTTTTACTCCCTTTGATTTTATTGTTCTAAACCAGTGCTCCTGTGTAAAAATAACTTCCTATTAAAAAATAATGGGTTTTACATAAATGCTATTTTTGGATCTGCAATTCTGGAAGTGAAGATGTAAAAGTGCCGGCTTACAAGCTGTTTGTTCACACACACTTCTCTGACTATAAATAAGGTGTTTGTTTCAAGAAACTAGAACAGTGCAGTTGCGATCAGAGCATACGGAGAAACCAAGAAACCCTGTGCGATTTTACTGTTCCATGTTGCTTTACATACTGTAGACCAGGAGTCAGCAAACCCTTCTGTTAAAGGCCAAAGAGTAAATATTTTAGGCTTTGCGGGTTGCATTTTTCCTTGCATTTATTTTTACAACCCTTTTAAAAAAATGTGAACACCTTCCTTAGCTCATAGGCAGTAATGACACAGGTGAGGCGACGGATCCGTGCTGTAGTCTCACCTTTGATATTTCTTTTGCTGACGCTGCACATTACTGTTCTAGTTGCCACATTCCATTTTCTCCCTGGGCTCTGGGGAATGCACTTGTAACTGTTACAAAACTATGGTAACAGTGTAATGACTTTAGTGTAAGGAGCCCTGCAGGTTTTGTTTCCAGGCCTCTATCTCCATCCTAGTGGGGGTTTTGGTACCCAAGAATACCCGAGTGGTCCAGCGCCCTGAGCTGGAGAGCACCGAAACCCCATCCGCCTCCCATCCATGGCTGGCTGAGGGTTGCTGCTCCTCCAGGAACCTCCTGCACCTGCTGCTGATGTACCGCCTTGGCTGAGGACCCCAGCCAAGACCCTCCCAGCACAGGGCCTTGGACAGCCCAAACACTCCCAGCAGCCAGTTCTTCTTAGACCTAGTAAGCAGCTGCCACTCCCAATGGGGCACGAGAGCCAGGTGTGGAGGGTTCGGTGGTGACGGGTTCCGGCAGCTCATCCCCGCCCCGCCACTGTGGAAGTCAGTTCCAAGGTCCAGAGGTGGCCTGGAGATCCCTCCTATTTGTCCTCTCAAGATTCCTCCAAAGCCAGCGCTGGCCTGGCCACAACCCAGGAGCCCAGCCTCCCCTATGAACCCCCCACAGGGCTCCTCCTCTCTCTGCCCCACTTCCAGAAGCCGCAGGGACACCACGCCGGGTTCTGACAGCTCTTCCACACACCCCATTCTCGTCCAGGCTCCAAATCTCCCTTCTTCACCCACCCTAAACCCTCTCCCCTTCTCTGGCGTCCAGAGGTGAAGGTGCACCACGGCTGGCCTCCCTCCCGAGCCCCGGCCCCACTGCACGGGTCTTCACTGCAATGTCACCTGGCCCTCAAAGGCCAAGTGCTGGGCTCTCTTCTTCTTTTGTTTGTGGTGGCCACAATTTTTTAAAAATAAGCAAAGCAGTAAGAAATGGAGCTCAGAAATGGTAACAAACGCTGGCCTCACGGGCTGCCCTCGGGCCACACGAACAGAACACTAGCAGCTTCCAGACTCGGCTGGCGTCAGCAGCCCAGCACATTGGTGTCCCCCACCCCTAGACCTGCCTCAGAATCCTTTCTAACACAGCACGTCCAGGAACCACCAGGACGGATAAAGGACCACACTGTGCATTGGACCTGGTTTCCGTTTCTGGTCTGGGTCAATTGTTAATGAATTTATTAGGTAAAATCATTTGGACCATATGAAACTGTCATCTTTTATAGATACCGGCAGCTGTATATGGCTTAATCTGAACGGATTTAAGAGATAACTACACACACACACACACACACACACACACACACACACAGAGTCTGGCCCAGACCTCAGACCCTACGGTGGGGACCCACCGAGGCCTCACTCTCGGGCGGTGGCGGCCACTCCTGCGGGGACACGTGGGCTGGAGGGACGAACACTTTCCTCACATCTCAGATTCTCCTTATGTAATTCCTTCGGGCACCTGACCTAATTTGCCGTCAGTGCTTTCTTTCAACTTCCACGCCCCGGCCCTTGGGAGTTTGCCATGAGCCAAGCGGAAGCTGCACTTAGTATCCAGCATCCATAGCATGGCATGATCTTACAGGATGTAGCACTGTCTTCACAGAACTCGGGCAATTCCACCTCTAGTCAGGCATGACTAGAATGTGTACTCCAAACATTCATATTAATTTTCTGGCCTCCTCTGAAACGTAAATCTCACCACGGGCTCAGGATCCCCACCCTGCATTTGCTTGGGGCTTGCCCGGAGGCCGGCCTCCTCCTTCCTGCACTGCCCTCCACAGAAAACCTCCCACCCTGCGGGCTGCATTGTCTGAGTCTAGCAATGGCTGTATTAGGATTAACACAGGTGCCTTCTGAGCGGCTGCTCTCTCCCCGTCCCTGGGACCAATAACCTAGGCCGGGGGGTGGAAGGAGGGGTAGTGAGCAAACACGATGCTGGCGGAGGATGCTGAAAAATAATGTCGTGGGCTGACATTTTCAGACCCAAATGATGCGTAACATTCCAAAGACCAAGCTTTCCACCCTTGAAGATTAAGAAGGGGAAAATTGCCTAAAAAAGTCAGAGGTCCACAGCCCAAGTGAAATTGCAAAAGTCACAGAGAGACATTTACCAGAGGCGGCTTTGGCGGGAGTTCAGACAGTGCCCCAGGCCCTTCTCCTAGAGCAGCCAAATCCTGCAGTGCAAGAGAGTGTGCCGGGCCCTGTCAATTGGGGGAAAGACCTGCACCGCACAGCCCCCGCTGGTTAAAACACAACAGCAAAAGGGTGCTGTGGACACAGGGTTTGACCTGCCCCCCATTCCTTTTCTGGGGTCCACCTTCTCCCCAGCCCTAGTGCATAACCATTAGGCTGACCTCATTACCCCCCAAGGGTCCGGACAATCAGAATATGCCCCCAGGCCCTGGCGACATTGACTGTTTCAGGGAGAAGGGTGTGACTCACAGGAGGCCAATGGGAGCTGCCTGTGAGTCCTCTGCAAAGCTACTGGGAAACACATTCAACCTTTCCTCTGCATCACTCGTGAGCACTAAGGACCATCCATGTGGCCATGAAGCCACCATGAGGAGTTTGCCACCAACTGGGGAGACCTAGCTGAGCATAAAGCCCAACACAGTCAAGAAACGAGGAGAGGGTTCCTCGTGAGCTCAAGTGCATCAGGGGATTAGGGTCTTTCCAAAGCTAAATCCACCCCCTCGGGCTGTTCCAGGGATGCAAGTTAGTAAATCCTCCCTCCTTTCTGTTCAAGCTGATTTCAGCTGGTCAGCTCTACCTTACAACCCTTGTGTCAGTCTACACAGTGAACATGGCCCTGGGGCTTCCAGGTCAGAGCAGGAGCTTCCTGGTAAGCCGCAGACTGGAGCTGGACCCGGGCTTCCAGAGAGACAGTACCAACAGGGCCAAAAGACAGGGCAGACAAGCCGTGGACCCAGCGACAGCACCCAGTGAGGGCTCAGCTGAGACACAGTGAATGATTATTTGTTAATCTGCTCTAAAACACCTTCACAGCAGGATTTCGCTGGGAAAAATGACTTGTAAAGGGCAAATGTGAAACCGAGACGCTAGTCTCCCATTTCCCATTAAACCACGGTTTTGCTAAAACTTCTGACGCCATGAGGTTTCTCAGCAAAGCTACAGTGTGTCAACAGCATGCTGTTTCTGGGACGCAAGTGAGCACCCGTGGGCAGCCCTGAGAAGCTGGAGTATCGGGCAGAGGCCAGCGTGCCTGCCCTCGGCAGGGTGCGCACAGACCAGGTGAACATCGCTACCTTGAATTACAGCTATTTACTCAGAAACCTCTTCTCTCTGGAATGCGCGCTGCACCGCAGGCCCGGTGCCTGGCTCTCAGTGAGCCCTGGACTGCTTGTTGAATTAATTATAACAATATGGGACGATGTGTTCTGGGTTCCAAACAACCAACTCAAAAACACATTTTGTCCTGCCAATTTTGTCAATGCCAAAAACATGACAACCTACTTACTCTGGTTTTACAGCTTCTCCCCCTGTTCAAAATGAAACAGAGCATGCTTCCCTTTTATTACTTCTTTGACATTCTGGTAATAATTTTAGAATCCTTCACCTATTTTAGACAGTATCACCTGATCCTCACACGGCTCCCGTGACAAGGGGTAGAGCTAGTGATGTCACACAGACGAAGACAGATGGCACCTCCACGGCAGAGGTCGGGTTCGCACCTGAAATCACCGGAGGCGGGGGCTGAACCGACTTCTGCTTTATCTGTGCGACCAACCCACCAGCAGGCTCATCATCTCGAGGTTTACAGATCATCCTCATTAAAAAATTATCATGTGGTTACAATCACTTGGTTGCAAATAACATGGTAAAATTCATGTTGAAAAATTTAAACAGCTAAATTTCAAAACTCATCAAATTTTATTAGAGTCTTACAGATTTTTTTTTGCACTGAAACATTAAACAACACCCAAGAACGCTTTCAGAAATAAGCCTTAACATCTGCGAAGCAGTGGTAGCCGACAAAAATTTTTTTGAGCTTATTTGATTTGGAAAGGGTTTCTGGAGCTGACAGCTTAAATGCATTTCACGTGTCTTTGAAAATAAGGCTGGGTGTTTACCACATGGTTTGTTTCTAAGAAGCTAAACAAACATTCTTTAACAAAATATTTAAGATACACATGCTTCTGAGGATGCATTCACTCCCAGCGCTGGGCCGAGTCCTGGCACAGAATGAGGCTAACGGGGCGGGGGTCTGCACAGCCCGCAGGCCGCGGCGGCCAGGAGCCAGTGCCCACCCGCGCTCTGCTCCAGCACAGGACGGCGGCAGCCAGGACAAGCCGCAGGGATCAGCACGGTGGAAAAGCCGGAGCCCTTCAGCCCGGGCGGAGCCCAGTCTCCCCTCAGAGATAGCAGGGTCCCTGCTGACTCACCCAGACTGACCGGCACCAGCCTTCAGGGTCCTTCCAGCCCAAGCACCTCCTGACAACACTCACCGGAGGGGTCCACAGCACCCCAGCCCCACGGGTGAGAGAAGAACCCCACGGGGCTCAGCCCCGGTCCGGGAAGACAGATGGGCGGGGTGGTCGCCCACTCTACGTTCTCTTTTCTCTAGTTTGTAAACCACACGATTACGTCCCAGGCACCGCGTACGGGCCTCTCATGTCACTAATGCGAGCTTCACGCCAGGCAGTGGGAATCGCTACGCTGGCAGGAGAGGCGGCCTCGCGTGCACTGATTTTTCTGCATTAGGGCCGTAGTACAGACACCTGCAGCACGGTCAGAGCAGAGGAATCGGGACCCCACGTCGCACCTCTGGGAACAGCTGCGGGCGGAGAAGATGTGAAGCAGCAAAGGAGCAGGACTCGCGGTGGCGGCCACGCTGGCAGGCCCACACGCAGGAGGGGACACCTCTCGCTCCCCAGGGACCAGCGGGTCGGAGCACTATTTCCAAAGGTGTTACATTCACTGAGCCCTTCCTCACTGCCTGGATCTAACACCATGTCTTTAAACATATTATGGTACTGAGTCCTTGCAACAGCTGCAAGGCAGAGAATAGTCAGCCGAAGAGCAGGAGGACAGGTGACTTGCCTGGTGTCATAAGACTAGTGAGTCCCTGAGGCAGGCTGGGAGCCCCGACTTCCAACAGCCCTAGGCCAGCCTGAGTTCCTCACAGGGCAGGGACCACAAAAGTCCAGGCAGGAAAAGCCTTACCTTGAGAACCTGCACCCCAGGACTGTGGAACCTTCTGGCAGGCTGCTCCCAGCTCACCATGCACCTCCTGCCTCCTGCTGGCCAGGCCCAGCTCCAGGAACCAGTCAGCTCTCCCGCCCGGCGTCACAGTGCACAGTCCTCTACGAGCAGGCTCTGCGCGGTGGCGCCTTCCCCCAGAGCGTGCACCCTCCACTCTCCCACAGAACCCCAAGTCTTCACCAAACTCTGACACAAACCAAATACACGAAACAGGAAAGCTCTAGGCTTCTCTCGGAGAGATGTAAGACAAGATGCGTCCACTGCACTTTTGGTGCTACCCAGGCACAAAACGAAGTGCACTGTAGAATTCCCTCTGACCTACGCTCAAAAACCCCCCTTCCCTATCTTGAGTTGCACGAATCGCCTACCTTACCACCTCACCCATCTCCCCCACACACCAAACCCGTCCTTACCTGGCAGTCACAGTCACTCCGAGCACCTGAGAGTTTCTCCTAAAACTTTTCCTACCTAACACTGAGCATTCAGGTTTCTTTATCTATTTCGGATGCTTCTCTCCCATGGGAAAAACTCCCATGGTACCTTTTCCACTCGGGAGGATGCTGGCTGCCCCTCCGAACTCCAGCAAGTTCCTAGCGCAAAGTCTGCCTTAATTCTTCGCCCACGCTCTTCGAGCTGTCTTAGGCTATTCCACCGGCAAGACGATTGAGGACCAGCAAGCTTCCCAGTTACCGTCAGTATCTTCCACTTCCGGGAGAGAGGGTGCTGCTGCCCACGTGTGTGGTCACCACTAGAAGAGGAGGGCCTGGCCACGGGCCTGGAGTGCCACCCTCCGGGGAAAAGGGACAGGCCCAGCGCAGCCTTCACAGGCACCCCGGGCTCTTGGCCAGGGACCTATACAGATTCAGGGTTGCCACAGTCTTAGAGCTAGCTTTTTGCCCCAAAATTTGAGTTGGATAAGAGCCAAAGAGAAACTCAAGATTCCGTCACTGAAGGAACGAGGCCCTAAAGAAGTAAGCTCAGGAGAATCTGGGAACGACACAGTCAATGGCCCCAAAGCCACACTTGACTAAGGCCTCTCCCTGCAAATGCCTGCGAGTGGCTGCAGCAGGTGACACCTCTGACCCTCACTGTCCCTCACTCCCTCGCTGACTCTCCTGGACAGCTTCTGGGCCTTGGCGGCACGCAGGCCCCTGCCCACCTCTCACCACTTCCACACCTGGACGTGGGTTATTTCAGATTTGGGGTGAGTGGAGGCTGTCAGACAGCACAGCTTCATCCCGGCACTTTTAGCCCCATTTAGTAGCCTGTAGTTGCCTGAAAAATTAGCAGTTCATTTTATAATTACTGGAGAGACGGTCCATGAATATTCTTACGTTTATCTCAACCACCCTTACAACCTTGCGCTCAACCCCCTGTACAGCCCAGTCTTGTCTGGGAAAGACGCCTTGGAATGCTGGCGGGGCTACCTTTCCGCTGAATTCAGATACGCCGCCACCGCCAATGCAGCTGCTGGCTTTCAGCTTTGCTGGTCCCCAGGCCTTTCCACAACATGGGCTGCTGTGCACAGCTCGGCAGGGCCAAGAGCCAGAGTGCGAGGGAGACCAGGTGTTAACACAGGAAGAGACGTCCTGGGGAATAAGGCCTTAAAGCAGTGACTCAGTATTGCAGCTAGAAAAATCTCCAGAGGACACCAGGATCTCCCCACCTGCAAGCTGCAAGGGGTGGCATCGAGGGCAGGTCCACATTTCCTATCCAATGCCCACATACTAATCCTCGACAGCCTGGCTTTCTTTCCTTTGACTTCTTTTTATTTGAAGGGAAAGTTAAAAAACTAAGGGGTGCCCGTGGGTCTGTGTCGGGGAAGGCAGGGCACATGGTGACTATTAAGCACACAAACACTCAGAGGGGAAGCTCAAATGACATGCCCAAAACGCCACTCCTGACTCCAGTCGCAGCCATCGTGAGGCACTAATGGCAAATGAGTGACTTTCCTCTGGTTCCTCTATGGGAAGTGAACGGCAGCTGTGAAAGTCTCCTCCGCACTCTGAGGTCACACGCGAGCTGATGTGGTCCTTGCGAGGTTCTGAAATACCACAGAGCTCGCAGAGCTATCGCCAGTGGCAGCCCTGATCGCCAAGAAGTGACAGGGCCAACGCCACCAGCTCTAAGTGCAACATCGAGACTAGGGTCAGATGTCTTCAAGCCAAGGAACGCCCAGGCTGACGACCGCCAGAAGCTGGGAGAGGCACGGAGCAGACTCTTCTGAGAGCCAACCCCGCCAGCACCCTGATCTCAGATTCCAGCCTCCAGAACTCGGAGAGACAATAAATGCCTGTTTTAAGCCACCCGGTTTTGTGGTACTTTGTTACAGCACCCCCTAGGCCTCTCACACACACACCCCCCACATGTATGCATGTGCACACACAATACACACATATGCACACACACAACACACATATATGTATGTGCATACACAGCACACACAGTTAAAAGGTCATCTGTCTTTTCATGGACTCACAGGCTCCCTACTGAGTTACCCACTTTTGCATTGTTAATTCACTAATTGAAAAACGTAATATTTAAACCCTTCCCTCATTTGAACTGCATCTTTAAAACTATCTAAATCTTGTGAGTTGGCTCTCTTCCCTACAAGGATAAAATATCAGCCGAAACATACCACACAATTAAAAGACAACAGATGTTGCCCTCTGGGATGGAGCTGAAATTCATCTGATGTATCTGGTAAAAAGTAGGCTCAGAGCTGGAGATGGTTCCGCACCAGCAGTGTTTCCACCCAGAGCGAATTCTCCTCTGCAGGCAGAACGGCCCTCGCCGCCACCCCCCTCCCAGCCATCTCAGCATTGCAGCCACAAGTCAGGACCAGGATGGAGGGGGTCTGCGCAGTCATTAAGTCAGAAGAACAGTTCTGCACAGACATTAGTTAGGGCGGGGAGAGCCAATAAACTGTTCGGACAGGCAGGTCACACCGGCGCGGGAGGAGCAAAATGCCTTTCCCTGAAAGTAGCTGCCCCTGGTCACTCCAGCAGTTCATAGAAACGGAGGAGGAATCACAAGGTAACAATGACACCAGGAAACGGAAAGCTCGCACAGCTCACTCAAAACCCCGTCCCTCAGCCGGGCACCAACCACACCCGCTTTCGGCCGTGCCCTCGCGTCCGTGTGGGTGACCAGCACAGGTGAGGCTGGGCTGCAGCCCGGGATGGCTCACATCTCCCTGATAGTCTCCATTCACCGGACAACGACACGGTAACTTATATCCCAAATCCACAACATTCCATACAGAGAGCTTCGCAATCAACCCAGCACAGGTCATCGCTTCACGGCTACTCTTTCAACAAGCACTGAAATCACTTTCCAGCTCGGGGCTCCCTGACCATGAGGAAGAATTTCAGGGGGCAAGATCGCCGTGTGAAAGAAATCATGGCTTTTCTCACTTGTTTTCTTTCCAAAGCAGCCAGTTACGGCTCCCTCCTGCCACTGCCACGAAACTCACAGGCCATGTGGACACGGAGTGGTTAAGAGAGGCAAGATGGTGGCACCTGCTCGGCTCCAGGCAGGCGGCCCGGCCCCGGGAGCGAGAGTGCACCGGGCACAGGCAGGGCCCGGACTCACGGTTCTTTCAGCACCGGCGGCTCCTGGCGCACACACCTTGGCACTGTGCCCGTAAGCCCCTGCGCCCCCACGGACGACCCCTCCGACTCGAGTCCAAGGGTGAGAGGACAGGCGCCCGGTGTGAACTTCTGGGGCACGGAGTCCCACAAAGGGACGAGACAGTCCCACTTTAGAGATGAAGAAAGGGGGTGTCCTTCCTGGCACTCACCTATGCTCCTACCCTTAAAAATAACATATTTTAAAACCATATGTGATGCTATGTAATTTCAGCAGAGTAAAATGGGTGCAATCCTTACTTTTGATGTACAAGCATTCAAGGGAAATGCCTTTGTGTTAATCAAAACATAAGGGCCCATTATGTGTTGCAGAGAGATCACAGCTGGGCCCAACTATGACGGAGCAAACTGTGAGGGCACAAAGGGAAACTGCAGAAAGCCACCATAATGACAGAGCGCAGCACAGGGAAAGGATGTCATGAGTGAGATGCGGTCCTTGTTCTTACTCCAGAGAGCCAGTGACACCAGCACCGCCCACACCAGACACCTGAACCCCAGGGCGAGAGACGCCAGAGCAGCAGCAACCTAACCTGGGGCCCGACCAGGTACCTTCCAGCAACCCCAGAATGAAATCCAGAGACATCGTGGGGCCTGAAGCAGATTACTTGGAAAAGGAGATCCTTTCACTTGCAGCTGAGTTATTGTCTGCATAACCTCTGCAATAGTTAGCCCTGAGCTGCAAGTGAAAAACCCATGAAAAACTCTCTCTTCTAGGTGCAATCAAACTGGCTGTGGCTAAAATTCATACTCAAGACACAAAGGAACGAATAAAACCAGCACAAACCAGGGATGGATCTCGGAAAAGGAGCTGGAAAGACCACGGGGAAAATGCCACCTTTTCTCACTTCTCCAAACCACGCAATTTTCTTGCACCTGTGTACATTTCTCAAGGGAAAGCTAAGCCCTTAATTTTAACCTCTCATCTTCCCAAATCATTGCTGCAATACGGATAACAAAAAAAGGAAGCCTTCCCCTGGTGTGATCACCAGGAGGCGCTTACACGATTACAAAATTCTGCAACATAGTGACAGAGCCCCACGCAGAGCCCGCCAGAGAATTCCATACTTTCTGGATGGTTCCATGGTATCCGGGACAGAGTTAAATACCAGAACAGGTGTTACAGGAAACATGTGAAGCTACTCAGGACTACTGCTAAAAAGACATCTAAGGGACAAAACAGGGTGAAATGTTTAACTTAAAAAAAAAAAAGATAAAATGAAACAAAATTGATGATACACAGAACGAGGAGGGAAGGGAACGCTACGGTACAAAGTCGCGCCTCTCCTCTCTCTCCAAAACAAGACAAGCGCCGCCACGAAGAAAGTGTATAGTTACCTGCGTCCATGTCTGCAAAGAATGGAACAGCCAGTAAGAAAAAGAAGGAACCAGAAATTCAGTGTCTCAAAGTTGGATTTAAAAAGGTTACATGGAGAGAAAATATAATACAGAAAATTGCTGGTGAACTACACCTTGATTAGGGGACACAGGAACTAAATGGTTTCCTACCATTATCATCGTAATTTTATTTAAAGCAAAAAACAAAACATGAATATGTTTAATGGAAGAAGTAAATGCCTCATGGCAAAATAAATATCTTATTCTCATGCAAAATGATTATTAAATGTTTATAATACAATATAAGGGGGAAACATACTGAAACATATGGTGGTGGTAATCTGAAAGAATCATCTAGAACAGCTCTCACCTAGGACTCAGTAACATTACACACATATTATGTCCAAATTCAATATCCAGATCAATGTCCAGCCGATATTTAAAGGACTAACGGTGGATTAAAAAGGACATTTGAGAGGACAGAACTATTAGATAAGAAATAAATTCAATAGCATTCCAAGGTTCTACTCGCTTACTCCCAAAGCCAAAGTGAACATAATGGGTTTGCTAAAAATACTACAGAAGAAACAATATTCTTAAGGATTTTACTGCTTGGTATGTGTTATTACTTTCTTGACATGTGATATACATCAAAGTGATGATTTAGAACATGCTAAGGAAACATTTCAGAAACTACATTCTCGAGCCCGCAACTGCCTGCCCAGCAGCGTACCTTCGGGAGACTCCTCCTGCACGTACGTGCCAGTCAGGTACCGGTGCACCAGCGCCGACTTGCCGCTGGCCAGGTTACCCACAATTCCCTGCAACAAAGAAGCGGACAAACGTTAAGGACGATCACATCGCTCCCTTCGGCACTCTGCAAGTAAAGGTTAAAATACACAGTCACCCCAAACACAAACATGACCAAGCACTGGCAGGAAGGCCAACAATGAGCTCCTTAAATACTTGTGCTGGGGTAAGAGGGAGTCCAGCACCCTCAACGAGCATCTCACGTCCTCATCAGCCTCGACAGCTGCGAGGGCACCAAGACTGCTGGTGCACTCCCCGGTTTGGCATTCATCCAGGCGACAAGGGCGCGGTTTACGTGGGGACTGCGTACGCTGAGTAGGCCGCCAACATTCACCGTGGACGGTCCGCATGCTGAGAAAGGCGGCAGCAGGTGAGACAGCACAGGGTGGCGGTGCAGAGAAACGCGGGGACAGTGGTGAGAACCTGGTGCATGGCACCGTGAGAGGCAGCGGCTGGGACAGATGGAGGGTCAGGGCTGGAGGAGCAGAAGAGTGGGCTTTGCCTGTGCTTGAGACCTCAACCCCTCCACCTGTGCCTTCTCTGGAAAGCAGCTCCTCAAAAATCCCCTCCTCCTGTATTTTTATCTTTTCCTCCTCCCCCACTAGAACGCTGCTGTCTGCATTTAAGCACGATCCAATCAATCCTTTACGAAGGACAAAACATAAGAGACCCCCGTGGACGTCGCCTCCCTTTGCCCACCAGAGCTCTGCGGCTCTTGTTCCAACACTGACCTTCTCCCGCCTCCACCAAACAATCAGGGGTCCTGACCCTGTCGCTACAAAAAAGGTGCCCACAAGGTGACCCACGACTTCCATTTCTACAACCACTGGCCCTTCTTGCTCCTGACCCAGCCCCGGCACCGGAAGCTGCTGACAAGAGTCTCTCTTTTCCCACTCTCACCCTGGCGGCCTCCACCTCCCTCCCAGCCCACGTGGGCTCTTCTTCCACCTGCCCCAGCACACAGGTGCCCTCCTGGCTCCTCCCCACATCTCCAGGTGATCCTCAATTCTAATGTCCCCAAGAGCACCTGTCCACACCCCACCTTCTACCAATAAGCCACTAGATTCCAAACTCTTGTTCTCCTCAGCCCCAGCTCCAGGTGTTCCTACGCAGCTCCCGCCAGAACCGCACAACAAGCTTTTCGGATACACCCGTATACCACCTGCGCCGGTATCCAAACCTCAACCCGCCCACACCGTGGCCCTCTCCCAGTCTGCCCATCACCTCCTACGGCCACATCCCCACATCTGGAAGCCACTCCTGAAGCCCTCGGGGCCCACAGTCTCAGAGCCCTTTGCCTCTGAGCACTCTTGCCGTGACGTCACTGTGGACTCTGGTGGCCGCCAGGTGCAGGAGCAGCCTGCCTGCTGTCTCCCTGCCTAGGAGTCCCCTGTTCACCCCAAAAGCACCAGCGAGATCCCTGGAAACTGACCATGAGAAAATGGTACCCCCTCATCTTACGACCCTTGGGGAGACTCCCACTGTCCGAGGCCAAAGGTCAAATGTTTCAGGAACACGCTGCCTCTCTCCACATCCTCACACACAATCTTGCTGTGACACACCGGCCCGGCAGGTCTGTGAACTCCCCACAGGACATTTCACTCTCCCTTCACCCAGTCCTCCTCCCCACTTCACCTGGTGAGAGGTTTTTACTTTCTCTCGGGGAGGTTCCCTGCTCCCCCAACCCTGCATGCCACAAGGCCTTGCGCCGGGACGGGTGACATTCTTGGTTCCATCTCCCACTACACTTGAGTCCCCGAAGGCCAAAGTCTATGTCTCTGGACACTTATCATAGTTCCTGGTCCCATCAAAGAGAGGGAGGGAGGGAGGAAGGAAGGAAGGTTGGTTAGGTGGATGATGACGGCAGTAACTAGAAGACCAAAGGGAAGACGACAAACTCGGCAGGAGATTGCAGAAAACCAAAGTTCTAAGTTGTTTACCAGACCCCCCAGCTGCTGTCCGGGTGAGGACACACCCATCACCTGTCCTTCCACCAGTCCTGAGCTCTCCCCACCCCAAAACCAACCTTCCCAACACCTGCCCTGTCCTTGCACACGGGTCTCAGCCCTCAGTCTCTCGGCTGCCCACCCTGCCTGGCCGTCCATAAACCAGCTACCAAACCGCATCCCAGAGGCCTTGCTCTCTCCAGACGCCTGGACCGTTTCACATCAATCACTGCCCGAAATCCTACTTGTAGCCATGGGTCAGCAACCAGCTCAGGTCACCTCCTCTGAGCCGCCTCCAGCTATGGTCTGAGTATTTGTGTGTCCCCAAAATGCACATGTTGAAACTGAACCCCCAAGGTGATGGTATTAGGAGGCGGGGCCGTTGGGAGGGGATGAGGTCCCAGGAGAGGATTATGTTCTTATAAAAGAGGCCCGAGAAAGACCCCTCTCCTCTTCCACTGTGTGAGGATACAGCAAGGAGATGCCACCTACAAACCTGAAGGCAGGTCCTCACCTGACACCGAATCTGCTGGTCCCTTGATTTTGGACCTCCCAGCCTCCAGAACTGTGAGAAATACATTTCTGTTGTTTCTAAGCCACCTGGTTTATGGCATTTTGTTACAGCATCCCAAACAGACCAAGACCCCTTCCGAATGCCACAGTCTCAACTGGATGCCTCTCGTCAAAGCCCCCCTAGTCCTCTGCTCACCAGGCTACCCCGCAACTAACATGATACTTCACCAGCGCCAGCCCATGGGTCTGACCCTCTCCAACGCTCACAGCTCCTCAAGGGCAGGGATGTGTCCTGTTCATCTTGTTCCCTATGCCCCAGCATAGCACCTGGCCCCAGGTGACGCTCAGCAGCACAGGCTGAGTGAGTGACTAGTGCCAGCCCAGCCAGTACAAATGACACGCTTCACTACCACGGCTCAGAGCCAGACTCCATGGACAGATCCTAAATAAAGCTGTTTCTCCTCCCGATTTGACTTACGTCTTCTTTTACCCCGGGCCTCTATAATCGGAGAACTTCTACCTACTAATTATTCTTTTGCTCAAGGGCACCTGCTGTGTGTCAGCTTCGTGCTGAGAAAATCCACAACAGTGCGCCACAGAATTAAATTTTTAATTAAGATTAGAGTTTCTCTTTCCCGAAGAAGGAAATGCTCAGAAATCCAACATTGCTCAGCCTGTGCTTTCTCTGGGAGCGACATTCCTCCCTTCTGCCATGCAGACGGCGGGCTAGGGTTTGGCTCACCGCTCAGAGGGACAGCATCAGTCTTGGGGATGGAGCGGGAAGGGGTTTTATTTGGTCTGGACGACCATCTCACAGACCACCTTACATTCGTACATGATGAGCATTATTTTATTTATAACACGGGTAGAAGCTAATAGCTGACTGCGAGGAGGAGATAAAATATGAGACCAAAATGTCCCTTAAGCTGTGACACCACCCCCGAGAAGCTGGGAACCTCCGCTGGACCTCAACCAGAGAGGAGGGGACGAACCCGGTGCAGGCCCAGGGCTCCAGGGGGGAACAGGGTGTCCTGAAAACTGCGGAACTGCACAGGCTGGGTAGGCAGAGGTCGTCACCACGGACCCCGCATCATCCGTGCAGGGCCACGAACGGTCAGAGCCCGAGCCCAGCACCTTCGTGTCACGGGTCGAAATGGAGCGTGGAGTCTTCCCTCCAGCACGCCACACGCCACCACTCACCTACTAAACTTGAGCGACGCTGAAAAGGAAATTGAGGCTTTTAGTAAGAATCCCAGTTGGGAGTTCAATGGAAACACACACAGGACGTGAGGCGCTGGCGCCGAGGTCCCCCCTCCAAGGCCAGACATCTAAGGTATGTTCACTCTTTCCAACAGATGGACGCATGGAGCCTGTGCTGCTGGACACAGCTGCAGTGACCAGCACCGGGACACCTCGCAGCACCAAAAGCAGCTAACTGGTCACGGACCATCGGGCCACCACTCAACTCCAGAAAACATAAGGATGGCACCACCACTCTAGGAAAGAAAGCAAACATTGAACTTCTTTTTCTATGACAGGTTCCAGGAGATTTATTGCAAAGTGTTACATAAAGAGTCCACTGCAGGCTGCCATGACCTCACTCCGCTGCTGCACTTGCGAGGCAGGGGCAGGGACTCCTACGGCGCTGACCTAAGGGGCCGCCTGTCTGTCCCGGGGGTGCTGCGCTGGGGGAGACAATCGCAGCCCTGTGGGTACTCGGGGGCTGCCCTGCAGAACAAAGGGGCACTTTCTTCAGACCCGGGCGCTCCCAGCACACGAGGGATGGGCAGAGCGTGGCGATGAGGATGCTCAGCCTGCGGGTGCCACGTTGGGAGGGTGCTGGCCCAGAGCCCAGCGGGTGGTCCTGCCGGGGTCGTGTATGTCCGCACACAGGTCGGGGGACAGGGCTCTTCCTCCTGACAAACCGCAGAACCATTAACACTGACCTGTCCATGAGCGGAGTTAACCCCTTCACAAATGCAAGCAAGCCTGAGACTGTTGTGTTTCCAGGACGAGAGCCCACGCTGCCTTTTCACGTGATTGCCTCTTGCACCTCTGGGCAGATACTCCGGAAAATCAGATGCTTTTGAAACGCTAGCAGAGAAGCCCATCCTCAGTCATGGGCTGGAGCGATCACATGGGCACTCTCAGAACACACGACACCTTGAACGGCCAAAACCTGGTCTAGATCTGATGGTTCAGTACCGGACAGTCAGTCAGTCTGCAACGCTCCGTCAACTGGTGGCCCCTGCCCCACAGGGCTGTCTGAACTTAAAAAACTAAACTTAAATAAAAACTTAAAAGTCAGCTCCTCTGTCACACGGGCCACATTTCAACCCCTCCACAGCCACACGGGCCAGCAGCCACCACGTCAGGTGACGCACACAGGAGGTCTGCACTGCTGAGAAAGTTCTCGCGGCCGTGCTGGGGTGGAAGCACCAGCCCCGGGTCCAACCCCAGCTCTGCCACTTACTAGCTGCGGCTCCCTGGGCAAGTTCTTAACGCCACCCAGCCTCAGTTTCCTCACCCATGAAAGGGGGGGTAATAACAGTCCCCACCTGTGGGGTGGTTGTCGGGGTTCAATGAGATAATTTTGTAAAACACTCAGAACACGCCCCACACAAAGTCGGCATTTCACAAACATCGTCCCCATCGTGAAACACTTATTTCTGCTGCTCCACGCTGGACGCAGAACCTGAGTGGCCCTCGCGTCGTCCAACAGGGCGTATCTGAAACAGGCTAATCTTGTGAAACCCTCCTGGTAGAAACACTGCCAACCTCATATCATCCACCGGACAGGTATTTCTGGAATGTCTCCCGTGGGATCGATCCTGCGTGGCAGGGCAGTCACAGCGCACACAAAAGGCAGGAAGAGGCACTGTGTCCAGGCCAGTCTTGCAGAATCCCAGGGCAGGAGCGCTGACGGGCGCTTTGTCTCCCAGGAGGAAAGGAGCCCACTGGGAGGCGCCTTGGGGAAAGAGCAGCAAGCCACAGGGGGGACATGGGGAGCAGCAAGGGGGTGGGCCCAGGCAGTGACACCAGTGATCGCGGCGGGGGCGGGGCCTGTCAGAGGCTGACGGAGACACATGTGGGGACCAGCGCCCTCCCGACTCAGGACACCCCCCGCTCATCATCCTGTATCTCCGAAGTCTAAGAACATGTGTTCTTCCTAGTGACAAAAGTCCTATATGCTCTCTTCAAAGACCTGAGAGTTCTATCTCCATCTCAGATGTGAGAAACCTGGGGTCGTCCCCAGGCCCCTGTCCCATTCTCTAAGCACCCGTGAGGCTGGTGTCAGGGGGAAGAAGAAGTCCACAGGCCTCCGGGGGCCTGGCTGGGTTGCTGGGAAGACAGACTGAAGCCACGAATAAATGCAGGGCACAGAGAAACTGGGACTAAGCAGGACACACTGGAGCCACGTTTCATCAGAATCTGCTGCACAAGAGCTCATCTGCCATCCTTCACAGTCAGGGCCCATCACTCAGCAAATTAGAAAATAAATATACATACGTGTACATATAGACACACATATACACGTGTATACACACCTATGTTGATATATGCACGCAGACATGCACACGTACAGACATATGCACACATACTGACATATGCATGCAGCCATGCACACACATACAGATATATGCACACAGACATGCACACACATAGACATGCACACATATAGACATGCATACACATACATATAGATATACATACAGATATGCATACATACACACACAGACATGCACATAGATGTGCTCACACACGCACATATATACAAATAGAGACCATACACACTCATAGAGACATACGTACAGACATACGCATGCACAGACATGCATACACACAGACATGCACACACAGAGGAATATACACATGTATATACAGTCATACATACAGACATGCACATACATATACACACATATATACAGGGACATACACACACATAGAGACACATACATATACACATATAGGCATATACACATACAGAGACATGTAGGCATATACACACAGAGACATATGTATATACACATACATATACATACACACCCATACACATGGAGACATAGACACACAGACATGTATGCACATACATACACAAGCATACAGAGACATACATACACAAAGGCATATATACAGACACAGACATGCAGAGACATACATACACATACACACATACATGCACACACACAGAGATCATATATACAGAGTCTTATATACATACACACAAATATACACACATATACACATAAAGACACACATACACATGTACATAAAGACACACATACACACGTACAGAGAGACATGCACATACAGATCACATACACACGCATACATACACACACACAAATGCTACATACTTCATGACAAAGAATACTATTATTTAAGTTGCATTTTTCCCTTCCTTCTGTCCTAAGGTGTGGTAGTGCAGTCGGCAGGGGCACAGAGGGGCAGCTGTGCTGGACCATTTTTTACTTATTTAAATAATTTCACTGAAAAGGTAAATTTTATAATAAAAGAAAACTCTTCTTTTAATTTTATGCCAATAATAACCTCTTAACAGGTAACAGTCACTTTTTCAAAGCTTGATGGCTCATTACAGAAACCTTCCACGACACACTGCACAGGGCAAATAAACTCGCAGCTGTGTGAGTGAGTGTGCGCGTGTGCGTGTGAGAGAGAGAGCTACAGACACACACACACAGGGAGGACAGAAGAGGATGACAATGGCTCCTGCCCTGCGCAAGGACAGATGCCACCCAGACAGGGTGGCTGCTGTGGCTGTCACAGGTACACTCAGGGATCCAGCCCCCAATTATCAACTACGCCTGGACCTTCCCAGGGACAAACCCAGAGTCACACATCAGCTCTGGGCCCCAGGGGAGGACCAGGGCCCAGGTATGTGGGGTTGGGTGCTCTCACGTGGTCACATCTGCCCCCTGCAGAGCCCCCTCCCTCCCCGCAGGTGAGGGGTGACCACCGCCAAGGCCAGGAGGAAGCACTCACCACTTTGAGCTCCGGGACAGAGCGACTCAGGGTCCATTCCTGGCTGTTCACAAAGGCGTCTGAAAGAGAGGAGGCAGAACAGTCAGACGCCACGGCTCACCGAAAGGCCAAGTCAAAAGCCCCCAACGCGCTGTTTTTCCCACGTTCCCCTTCAGGCCACTGGAGACCAGCCTCCCCGTGTCACTCCTGCCTGAGAGGCCACCATTCGCCCAAGTTCACGCAGCTCAGCCAGAGGCCGGCCTGGCGCTCGACTCCACGCCTGGCCTGTAACACACGCTCCGTCGGTGACTGAGAAAGGCCTGACTACGCGCTCCCCGCTCAAGCCGCAACCGCCCCGCTGTCCAGCATGTGTCCTCAGACCCTCCTACTGCACCGTTCACAAGCGTGGGGTCTTCGGGGAGGCGCCCGGCTTTCCTGGAAGTGACTCTGTTATAGCCAGTCGGTCAGCTTTCGGTTGATCTTTTTCTCCCCCTAAAATAGCCACTTTCGTGAAATCCCACAAAATAAGTATGAGAAATGATGACTGGCTTCTGAAAATCTAAATGGTCATAATACAAGCAACAATTTAGGGTTTAGAAGACAGACTTGGCACCGGAACGTAACCCTCACAAAGCTATTAAACACTGATGATCCAGCCGGGACAGGCAGGGTATGTCGAAAAGATGAGGGCCCCAGACACCTCCGCTGACCAGCCCTCCCCAGGGCCCCCACCAGTTCAGATGACCCAAATGACCCCGGCTTTACTCGCCATCTGATTTTCCATGGCCCCCCATGTGCCATCTCCTATCATAAATGAGATCCCACAGTGACACCCATGAGATGTCCTGACGAGCACACAGCAGCCCCGTCAGCCCAGAGCGTGGCCTGTGCAGAGGAGGGCAGCGGACCCCACCTGCGGAGGGCAAATACCTTTTCCAAATGGCATTCCCTTTCTGACGCATTTTCTTCAAATGTCGATATTTGTTTACATTATGTCCAAGAAGTAAAGTGATTTAGAAAACATCTAAAGGTCAAGGAAAAACCGTCACCTTCAAACAGGTGTGCGATACCCAAACCAAGCGTGGAGTGTGGGAACGAAAGCCAACAGCCTGGCCGTGCGGCCCCACCACGCACATGGTGCAGGAGGACAGCAAACGCATCCAGGAGGCCAGGCACGCTAGGGGACCAGTCCCTGGGAACACAAAACAGGGTGGGCGACCACAACCCACCAGAGGCCGCAATGACCGAGGCGAGGTCTCCGGATGCCGAGGAGGCAGGACGCCGTAGCGGAGGAAGCTCCTGCTGGGGGCAGGGGTGGCTGGATAGGCCAGACTGGCTGTCCTTAGGAAGCTGGGAGTGACACAGGGCGATAAAGAAGTCTGGAGCAATCCTGCAAGGGCAGTTGCAAGCTGCTAGGGAGTGGTGTTCCGCAGCAGAGACACTGCACCTCTGGGGCACGAAACGAACTCCTGTCCAGCTGCAGAGGCCCATCTACAGGGGCTTGGGAGCAAGATCAAGGGCCCCGAGCAGACGGCCAGGAGGTGGCATCTCCCTGCACTGTCCGACAAGACTTCTAGTCATTACTCCTCCTCGGGGACGAATAGGAAGGGTACAAGGTAAGTTGTGCACCTGAACATCTGCCCTCTGGCCAGCCAAACCCACCTAATACGCCAAAACATCCCCGTGAACAGACGAAGCCCAGACCACTGTCAGGCACAGGCCGGACAGACACGCAGGAGATGATCGGTCAGTGGTAACTAACATCACTGTCTAACATCAGCGGCAAGCTTAGCAATCAAGTCACAAAACACTGATCTGTCACCAACTGCTCTCTAGAGAAAATGGGAATGTGGCCTTTGGGTCTGCAGCGTGAGCCTGCTGGTCCCAGGGAGTCTGAAAGGTCAATGACAGTGACCCTCCCTAACGCATGTCCCAACAATGCCCAGCTTCTCAGAAGGTCACCCTGTTGTGGCACTTCTAACAAACGCCAACCCTGGTGCAGTAAAGTTGGATATACCCACAAATGGAACCCTAAACAGTCAACAGAACCGACTGAGGTCTCGGCGTGTGAAGTGGAACCATCCCCCCAGACCCCCGAGCTAACACCAGGTGATGACAGCAAGGTGTGTCCCAGACACACAGGACCCTAACACACACCTTTTTTAAGGGTATGGTGGGGGAAGGCGTATGTGTAAAATACACACACGCTTGTCGAGACTATTTCTGGTGAGATTAAAAATGTGACAGTCGCTGATTTAGGGATAGGGAGGTATCCCCAAACACCCTGAGGACAGGGTGATGAGAAGACTTCCCTGTCCCTGTTACCTTTTGGTATCTTTTAAATTGTACACCATTTGGCGCGTGAGAAATTAAACGATGTAGTTTTAAAAATGAACCTTAATAGTAAAACAAAGAGTAAAGTGTGAATCAAAATGAGGTCACTTTATTAATGCACTGCTGATTTTTAAACACATATCACTGAAAGATTAAGTTTATAACAACAAATTTTAAATATTCATTGTAAATGAAACAGGGCTCCGCTAAACAAAGATGCCTGATTACAGAAACGCTGGAAGAATGTGTGACATCTTTTTACTTTCAGATACATCCCCAATTGAATGGAATCTATTTGTGTTTATGGCAACTAGATTAATAAAACAAATGCTTGACTTAATTGGCAAGGACAGCGTTTCATCTTGCATTAAAGATCATGTATTTTAAAAACTTTCACCTCCTCCGTCATCACCCGGTTAGAATGGAATGCTGCCTCACACACGGGTAAGTGAAAAACAACAAAAAATTCAGCAAAAGAGACTTACACACCAGAATATTCCTCCACCTTACCCTTTCCAGGGGCTGGACATGACGCTCAGCCCCTCCGCGGGCCAGCGCACCACACCACATGGGGAGAGACCGCCAGGGACCCGGCTGGGCCGGGGCCCTGTTTCACTGTGAGCTCCATGGGGCTCACTCGAAGTACACACGTGCTTCAGGGAACACCCTGGGCGTGTGCATGAATGTGCGTGTACCGGTGTGAGTACACACAAGCCTGTGTGTGTGCGTGCGTGTGTTCCAGGACGGGACCAGCCACAACACACTATCACAGAAGACGCCCCCACATTTGGAACATTTCGCTGTGTTGAATGACGGCCCTGGTGATGTCAACGGTCATCTCCTGAGAGCTCACGAGTGCCAGCCCAGTCACCACAACCACAGCCCTGGGAGCGGAGCTGGACAGGGCAGGCCACCTGGGAGAGGTCCCACCAGCAGTGCCAGACTCCAAATTCCTCCCTCATTACCTGCTGTGCTCCTCAAAGTGTGCAGGCCTGACCCACCTGGGACACCAGGCAAAGCTGGCAGCAGGTGAGTGTCGGCCAGGACTCCAGAGACGAGAACCTCGGAATCTGCACTTCTAACCAGCGCCCCACAGCACGCCTCTGCCCACACCCTATTACTCTATGTCTTCGATGTTTCAAAATTTGCTAAGTGGATGTCACAAAGGTGCAGGAATTTCTCGGGAAATGAGAAAAAGGAGTGTAGGTTGTCATAAACAGTGCTGCAGTTACGGAGCCCGTAACACAGACCACACGTGTGCGCCCGGCTTCTGCTCCCCGTGTTCACGAGCCCACGGCCCAGGGAGGCCAAGAGCGGGCAGAGGGGACCCGTGCGAGGAACCCGGGAGCCCAGAGCCACAGGTTTCACGGTGACCTTGGGTAACTTTCCTGGTCTAACACTCAATTTCCTCACCCACAAAACTGAAGTATTTCTCTCCTAGGGATCCTGGCAGGTTTCAAGACCATGTGGCCTAAGGCCTAGGACAGGGCCGGGCCATGCAGGGGGGCAGCCTTCCTACTGCCTCTGGCGGTGTGATTAAAGAGCAAGGCATCTGATGCCCTGGTTCCTGCGTGCTCTGGACCTGCTTGGAGACACCTGGACACACACTACCTGAACTTACCGTGGGGCTGGGGCCACGAGTGACAATGGGTCACAGGTAAGCCTAAATTATTTAATAACACACGCCTGAGAAGTGCTGATCAAGCACTCACATCACAGCCATCAAAAATCATAGTTCTGGCTGGATGTGGAGGCTCACACCTGTAATCCCAGCACTCTGGGAGGCCAAGGTGGGAGGATCCCTTGAGGCTAGGAGTTCTACACCAGCCTGGGCAACATACTGAGACCTGGTCTCTAAAAAAATAAAAAACAGTAGCCAAGTGTGGTAGCACGTGCCTGTAGCCCCAGCCACTCAGGAGACTGAGGCAGGAGGATCACTTGAGCCCAGGAGTTCAAGGCTGCAGTGAGCCATGATCACACCACTGCACTCTAACTGGGGCAACAGAGCAAGATTCTGTCTCAGGAAAAAAAAAAAAAGAGAGAGAAAGAGAGAAAAAAGCAGTTCAAAGAGACCCACTAACTCCAAAGGGAGCAAAACAAGCTATTAATAGAAGGTATTACTGGAGTTAGTTTTCATCCGAGGCCAATTTATTGCATTGAACCACACGGACTCGCTGTTTTGAAGGTAAGTGTTTGAATAACAGCAATTTCATACGGTTCAACCCACAGCACATAAGTATGCACAGGAAAAAGTCATCCCTGTGGTTTGGTTGCTAATATGTATCAGAAATTCTACAGGGTTGAAAATAATCCTGAAAATGCCTCCACTAAGCCTATCTTAGCAACCTATCTCAGCAAAAAACAGAAGGCTCAAAGGATGGGGCCGGGGGGCTATGACAAGCAAAAAGATCTTTCAGAGGAGTTGAATTGAGAAGACAGCGCTCCACCTTCCCAGCCTGCAGGATCCCGGCGATGAAAGGACCAGGGAGGTGACTTTCTAGCCGGGCCCCAGCTCCACGGCGCCCCGGGGCAGGGCCTCAGAACCCTCAGCTGAAGGCTCTCCGCATCCTCTGTTAGGTGAAGGCCCCAAAACCACATCTTTCCCACATCGAACCCGCCCTCATCTGCCGGTGGGGCCGACTCCCCGGGAGAGCCATGGGCTCCAATTTCCTCCTCCAAATTATCGACCAGCAGCGCAGCACGTGGCCACGATGAGGGCGACCCGTCCCCGTCTCCGGCAGCACCGTCCACAACGCTCCCATCGTGCTTGGCTCCACCGGCCACGAACACACGCTCCAGACAAAACACACGAAATGATACACGAGGGTCAAAAAGGAGCCTGAAATTACAGGTGAAACTTTTAAGACAACATATTATTATCTCAAGAATTGGGACAATTCTTTGAAAACCTTAAATGTCACAAAGATCCCTTGGGGGGAAAAAAACTGTTCTTTTTAGCAACAGAAAAGTGAAGCAGCATCTATTTTTAGTTTAAAGCACTCTAAAGTCCCCAAATATAAAACAACAATAGAAAAAAGCACGTCCGCACAGGGACAGGGCACGTCGGCGCCTGTGGCCACATGAGTTCTGTGCTGAGGCAGGAAGCGGACGCCGTACAGAACAGATAGATCCGTTTCAATGCAGCAGAGACGAGCGTGTTGCAAACCGGTTACTACACAGCACGGTGAGGGCTTTCAAAAGGAGGACCTAACAGAAGCTCATTGGGACAGTTTTCAATGGCATGATTTAATTTCTTATTTGAAAATCCTTGGATTTCTAGGATAAATAAAGTACCTTCGGGATTCCAGATCAGTTTCAGTCTTCCCTGGAAGTTCAGGTGGCCTCTCAGTGGGCCCCAAAGATCCACATACAAGGTGTCTTCCTACCCCACACCCCTGACAAGCACAAGGCACTCTAAGCGCAGGGTGAGAAACGCCTGGCCACCAAGATGCCACCACGCCCACTCTGCAATCCCAAGCATCCTTCCCCTGAGCACTGATGAAACTCAGAATCCTTCACAACACTGCCAGTGTCTAACTGGGTCCTTTCTCTCCTCCCCTAAGGACATCCCAAGGCAGACGACTGCTAAGCCAGATGAGCTCTGAAGGATTTGCAAGGTTAAACTTCTCAGAGGATGTGGGATTCCTTTTCACCGCATTTTGTTCCGGAGTGTTCCTAAGAGCTTCCCAACACCCCTTGCTCTAGAACCACGGTGCTCCCCGGAACACCCTGGTTGCTGTGGGCGTGCACGGAATAGTTTAAAGGATTCGTGTCTGAGAGAAGCAAAGTACGAAGCGTGAGGATCTGAGAGTGAGAAAGGAAGAAGATTCCCCTTTCTTGCTTACAGTGTGGACACAGAGGAAAGGACCCCCTACACTGACTCACCCTCCCGTGCGGCACTGGGATTTTTACGTCCTGAGTTTCCTTCAAGGACGTGGGTTTCGTTAGCTGAGGCTGTTTCAGAATAATTTACTCGTAAATAATAACTTGAGAGTCCCGAAACCTGTGTCCTAATTCCATCCAATTTCCATCTCATTGTGATAAAACCAAGGCGGTAACAGGTTTTGTTGCAAACATCTTCCTAGGGCAGGTCTCGGATCCGCACGCAGCGTGACCTTCCAGCCCCGGCTTGTTAGCCAAGTGACAGAACACGAGCACCTTCGCACACGCAGGCAAGACCCCAAGCCCCGAACAGGGGCTGCCTCCCAACGCCAAGGTCCTCAGCAGAACCGCCTTCGAGCACTTTCCGCTGACCCCCGGCACGTCTGGCAAAACCTCACACCTCACAGCTTCCTTGCTACACCACGCGGTCTCACTTCCAGTTTTAATTTCTGAGCCTAGACGTCCGGGTAGAGAGTGTAGACACCCCCGCCGTGAGATGCCGGGGAAAACGCAGTCCTCGTGAAGCCCACGGAGAAAGAATGGCGTGCCCACCACGTGGCCCAAGCACCACTGCTAAAACAAGACAGCTTCCAAATTTGTGCTTTTCATTTAGATGCGGTTGTTCAATTTTTAGAGGGTATGTCATGACTCTAAAAAGTAAATTGTGGCCATGAAATGTTCCAGGGGTTTTAAAAAGAGGGTTAACTGTCTGGGGAGCCCATTGAACCAGTGGGGAAAAAAGTACATTCAACTTTAAATGCATATTGTGAGCTACAATGTTATGAAACGTCAGCCCCAATTTCCCTTGCTAAAGTGACTGACCACCCAATCACTGTCACCCGGAACCTTCTGAATCTTCTCACACGTGTCAGGCCTTCTGAGCACATGGCAACCCCACACCTAAGGCACTGCTTGCTTGTGTCTTCAGGAGGCTTCCCGAGACCCTGGGCTCCAAACCAGCCTGACTCAGCTTGTCCTTTGTCCCCGTGACCTGACAGCAACACCTGACCTCCCCCCACCACCACCATCCCCACCCAAGTAAGGAAGAATCTGCAGGGGCAGGAAGGGTAGGGGTCTGAGTTTGGAGGCTCTGAGACAGTCTTGCCCAACAGAAGTTCTCTCCCTCCCATCTTCTCACTCCCGGTGTGAGCCAGGGGTCAGGGTTTGTCCGATGCCACAGTGGTTCAAGCTGCCACCATCTCCTGCCTGGACCATAGACCACACACAAGGGCTGGGCCACCCTCATGCCCCCTCCGCTCTGTTCTCTAGAAGCTGCCTTCAGAAGCCTGTTAAAATCCACCACGGGGGAGATGCTGAACCTATACTGCAAGAGGACTTACTACTGTTGAGCCCTGGAGTGAGTTTCTGTATATAAACCAGGAAGAGTAGCAAGAATCACAAAATTATGGCAGGTGTGATTAACAACTACAGAACAATAAAGCTGCTATAATAACAGGTACCTGAGGAAGTGACCACAGGAACACACCAAGCTTCACCACCAGCTGTCACGGCTAAGGAGACACAACCTCCTGCCAGGGGTTCCTGCCACGTCTAGGAAGCAGTAGGACACTGTCACCTTAGAACAAAGCCAGAATCCTAAATTTTATAAGACTTAAAATTTTAAACAAATCTTAAGGATTCTTTAAAACATTTTAACATCTAAAAGGAAATTGTGGAGTTCTTAAAAACAGAAATGTTAAAATAAGGACGTTTTGTGATAATGAGTTAGAAATTGCTAGAGAAAACAAAATCTGTAGGTTGAATTCACAGCCATTTTTCCTGAGATACGAGAGTAGACAGCCGTTTGTCTTACTGAAGTTTGAGTGGAGATGTATATTAAAAAGTAATCTCTGGCCAGGCGCGGTGGCTCACGCCTGTAATCTTAGCACTTTGGGAGGCCAAGGTGGGAGGATCATTCAAGGTCAGGAGTT